>JAJIYU010000724.1:0-44806 GCA_030144865.1 Tinospora cordifolia | reverse complement strand
CTACGTATTGGTTTTAGATTTCCTCTTTTGCTTCTTATCAGCTTCCTACTCGGCTCGTGACTAATGAATGCTTCCCTTGGAAAAACTACGTCTTTCACATGTAAGGTCAAATCTTGCTTGTAGACATTTTCTCGAACATACAGACTTTTTAATAGCGATAAAAAAATGTATTCCATATAATTAGCTCATATACTTGTACCTTGCTTCTTTCTTAAAAGTATCGAAAATAAAATAATTAGTAAAACAATATCAAAATATAAGAATGTAAGCCACTTGCAATAATTTTCAATTCTTCACAAATAACCACATAAATTTCATTAAAAAAAAAAACACGAAAATCTACCTCTCCTTGATAAACAATGCTTTGACATTCAAATTCTTGTATTATTTTGCCAAAAATGAGTGGAAATAATTTTTTTTTTATGAATGCCCTAACTCATATTAAAATTGCAAAAAAAAAAAAAAATCAATAAAATAAATCAAGTCAACCAAAATAGGTCTTGGATGCTAAATCAATAACTTATAAGCATTAAAATCCAAGTATCTTGAGGGGTTATGAAATATTGTCAAAGAGTCGTTGGGGAAGAAGAGAGTGGTTGGGGAAGAGTAGAATATTTTGACAGTGGGTGTAAAATGAGGTTGGGGTAGGAGAAATGTTGGTAATTAGAACAAGTGACATTTTTGTTATTTTATACATCAATATATTTTATCATAAAATTATTTTATGAGCCAGGGTGAAAAAAAATGATGAATAGCTAAGATACATGTCCAAATTTACACAAAAACTGATGTGACAATTTGTTACATCACCACATTATCAAAGAAAAAAACCACCTTCTGATCACTTGGGCCACATGAACATGCACATAGCCTTTCAAATATAAGTTTTCTCATTTTACATAATAACTTCTCTAAAATTCCGAAATGATGTCTGCGAGATGCATGCGTTAATTTTTTTTTATTTTTTTTATTTTTTGAGTATGTCTAGTTAGACTCTATTAATGTGCAACTTGTATTTTAATTAATATTTTTTTTTATTTTATGAATTCTTAAAAATGTCCCTCACCCCAAATTTTTGTTTTTTTATTCTTGTTTTTCATATTTTTTAAAAAGGGTTTGCCAACTAGTAAACATTGAGGATCAAGATTTGTTTATTGCAAAGCTCATTTTATCTAGGTTTGCCATCCCTATTTAAACAAAAATAGAGAAAATCAAAAGATTTGAGATTTGTGATATTTTAATAATTTACAAAAAAAAAAGGTTGACTTAAAATATTAATAATTGATGTAAAACTTGACTTCAAGGGTTAATACATGTGGTAGATAAGAGTTTGATTCATACTTATGTCAGCTGTACGTCATTTCTATAACTATATTTTTATTATTTATAAATCTTAGTAAATTAAGGTAATGCCCAAACAAATAAACAAAGCAAAAAAAAAAAAAAAAGGAAAAAAAAGAGTAAAAGCTACATTCAATATTTTTCCTAGGTGAGAAAGTTTAAATTCTTTCTTTTACAAACTTAAATTAAATTGAGAGCCAGAACGTACTAATTAGCTTCTTATGCCCGGCTTCCGTGTCATGTGGCGTCTGTTGCCTCTTGTTCATTTCCCCCGGGCCACACGTTGGCAAGTTTACTCCCCGTGAGAGCTTTTGCACAACATTTTTCAATCATTTTGAAGGCAGCAGAGTTGAATTTTGGACATTATCGAAGAAGGGAATGGATTGTGCGAGCTCCAATCAGATATCCGAGCTTCTTCTCAAATCGGCCTCGCTCATACCAATTTCGCATTATTTTTTAGGAATCTCGTTTCTGCTTCTGATCGTTCTCTATAATTTTCTCGAATGTCATTTTCTCGAGGATCTCCTCAATGGTTTCCGTGGAAATCCCGTGTCTTTGACGTACAATTCACTCTCGGAAATCTACCTAGGCGTCGCTTCCAAATGTCCAACTCTTCATGGCAGGTAATTTCTGCATTTATTTTCGTCATCGTCATCATCATCTTCTTCTTCTTCTGGTTATTGTATTTCTTGTTGGTGCAACTTGAATTAATTGATTTAGATTTTTGATACAGATCTCTTAAAAGTTAAAACCCTCTTAGGTTCTTTTTCTTTCTCTTTCTGTCCACGTTGTTTGGCTTTTGCCTAGCAAAATAGAAGCTTCCGCGAGAAAAGAAAAAGTTACTTTATGTTTTCCTTATTATTCTTAATCGGTGGTGATTGGGGGCGCTTTGCAAGAACGGACCTTTCCTTTCTGCAAATTGATATCAAATAAACTTCTGCATATCATGTCGTTATCAAATTCGTCATTCGATTAGTTTTAGTCGGTTAAAGTTAATTTTCTTTTGCTGCCGACGAGGTCCTATACTCGTTTAAATATTCTTTATTGCATAATTAAGGATAATGTTATACTATAGAGTGGAATGGATTTTATTAGTCATCATCTCTTTTCCTTTTTCCTTCTATGTTCTCACATTTGGGATATATATACATATTTTCTTTTTTTTAAAAGCTTTTTTCTTTTACATGTGGTACGGTTGAAGAATAATGTTTATTAGCATGTTGGTGCCATTGGCTTGGCTTGTTTTGATAAAGAGGAATAGGAATATTTTTGCTTGTTTCTAGAATGCATTCATTTATCTAAACTCTGGGTAATCCTTGTACGCTTCTTCCCTTTAATAATATTTATAGAATTAATACTAGTATTGTTATTATTATTATTATTATTATTATTATTATTATCAAGGTGATGGACAAAATTAAAAAAATATTAAGCATCAGATTTGCAAATTTATGTTCAAGGTTTAAGAAATGCATATTTTTCATTACTATTTTACTTTAGTAACAGCAATTTAAAATAATAAGAGTTTTTTAGCAATTAAGAAAGTACTGCATCTTAACCATTTTGCTAATTTTTTTTTTTTAAATCTTATTTTACTGATCAGAAATCGTTAGGTTTTCTTTTACTATGTTAACCAAGTCAGTCTTTGTCTTGAGAAACATTAAATAGTTCTGTAACCAAATTAATCTTAATGTTTGATTCTTCTAAGATGCTTGATGTTCTATGGTTCTCTTTAGTCATATTATCAAAATCTTGGAAGAATGATGTAATTTTTATACATTTTTGGACATGCTTCTCAACGTCAAATTGACACAATCTTTTTCTTAAATAAAATTATACCTGTAGAATCTAATTACCTTTCCAGTTCAAAAACATCTTTTCATCTATTGTGATTTTGTTCACTGTGGCTTTCAATCTCTTTATCCTCAGTGTTGACCTTATAGTTCGAGGGCTATTTTGTGTAGTACTTGTAGATGCATTACTTGATACGAACCTGATTTTCTTCAACTCATACAGGTATTTAGTTACACCATGGCTTTCAAGTCCTCATTTGCAGACTGCTTTTTTGAATTTCTTTGGGAGGCCTCCTATTTTCGATTACAGAAGGTACTTGTTTTTACTTTATTACATGCCTAGAAAGTCATAATGATTTTTATCACTGTTCATTGATAATTTAATGGGAGAATGATGAATGAGTTATTTGTGCTTCAATCTTTACTGAGTCACATAAATTGATATCTTTGAAAACTAAGAGACTTTTAGATAAATGACCTATATCAATAGAAAGCATATCTCCATTCATGAGATAAATACTGAAATTTAAAATCACCCTAAATTTGATCCCTTAACATTCAGAATTAATCTAAGAAAGTCCAATTACACATGGAGGATTTTTGTAAAAAGGTGACATTCTTGAGACGCATAAAGAAACTGTTTTTGAAACATCTAAGTTTCTCTTAGATGTGTCGCAACAAATATAATTAACTGCTTGAAACTCATTTCATTATAATATATAATGGTTTGAAGTTTTACTTGACGAATGGGAGATGAAGAAAGTAGTGAAGGTTTGGAGATCCAAAAACAAGAATGAGATGGTCATTGAAGAATTTTCACGGAATAGGAGTTATCGAATGAGCATTGATGAAGATACTAGGAGTGGGCTCCATCGGGTTATCACGAAGGCTAGGACAATAGAACGAGATGGAAGATTCAAGCAATTTCGAAGATGCAGGGAATTTGTAATCCTAGTGGAGACCTTCACTAACAGGAAAGGCGACCATTTGAGGTTTACAAAGATATAGCAGGGGAAGCAGAGATTGATTTTTGTCCCAGAGGAAGGAAGAAGTCACAATTGGAAAGGGTTGGGGAAGGAACTTGATGAATGCCTCCAGGCAATAGAAGCTACAGGAAGACGGCTTGAAGTACACGAAGCCGATCGACGTGGGGAATTTCATAGTAGAAATACGAGGAAGATAGGACAGAGAACTAATTACACAAGCAATTCGACTAGATAGTCGAATTCAGGCCAACGAAAATCCACTCATAACAATAGGAATTAGGTCCCGTAGAAAATCAATTTCCCTCAACAATAACAATGCGGTGAGACAACTGGTTTCCAGACAGCAAAAATCCTTCCACAATAGCAGAAATCAGGTTCTGCAGAGAAACAAATTCCTAAATACAAGAAGATATCTCCCGAAGAAAACTCACGATTGTAAACAGGCACAGAAGCGACTTTGGTTGGTTTTTTGGTGATTTACAGATTTAATTGGGTGGAAGGATATAGAAGAAGAAGTGTCCTTGCAGCTGGATTTTGATTGTAGACTCACATCGATATGTGGCAATAGAGCATTGTGTAAATGTTCAAACGAAGACGTGTGGAACATGCTGAAGAAAGGAAAGAAAACCTCATCTTTGAATTACGAGATTTGGGAATGGGAACGTGAAGTCCAGTGGCAAAATAGGGTATTTACGTGCCGGCGAGAGTGGATTGGAGTAGAGGGAATTCCTATAGAGGAGTGTTCTTAGACCATGGTAGAATTAATTGCTCCATGGTGTAGAGGGCTAATTCAGTTGGAAACTGACTTCGATGAAGGAGTCTCGTACGAGACGGTGTATATGAAGGTGATGGGTTGGATATGCGGTTTCTTGCTGGAGAATATGGAGATTTCGAGTGGCGAAGAATCGTTTTCAGTCAGGTTGCTTAGGGTTAACCCAGAGGAAGGGGCCCAATACGCGGAATGCAACGCAGAGTATTTGTGTGGAGAGGATGGTGGTGCAGACGAAGACGATTGTGCATGCAATGCTTTCTCGGCCACCGGAGATAGGAAAGATCATTGTCGGGAGGAAACGACGGTCGACAACTGTAGTCCTTGTTAGAACTCCACCATACAATGAATGAATGTGTGAGAACGACGTACAGCGGTTGCGACAGATCTAGATGGGAAGTATGGGCAAGGAGACCAGATGGAAGTCGCTTTTGACGTTAACAGTGTGGCGGGATATGATGGTTCTGCAGGAGAAAGGCTGAGAGAGGAAGTAGTTGAGCAGATTGAATCAAAAGAGAATGATTTTGAAGATGGTCGAGACGAAGAAGAAAAGAGACAAGAGTACAATCTCATTAATATGAGGGGAAGATCGACTTTTGACGATAGCAGGATAAGGATGGGACAAGTGGTCCTGGCGCATTAGCATCGAAGATGGTCCACGGGCAGCCCATGTGGGGCGCATAGTTACACCAGCCTGCAGGCCGGCCTAATGAACCGATTAGGTGAAGATTAGGCTCAAGGCAATGTGGGGCATGGGCCCAATAGTCTGATAGGCGTGGCCCCAAAGGAGCAGCCTAGAAGGCCTGGCGTGACCCAAGAAAATCTAGGCATGGAAGGTGTGGGCCGCGAGTCTCCATTTGTCGATCAAGATGCTGGGTGCATTGAGAGACGAGGTTTTGAGGTGCAGAGTAGACCAAGAACAACACGGTCCAGGTCTATTCCAAGAGGAATAAGAAGGTGTTGTAGTCTCAATGTGCAGTGCAGAAAATTCCAGAAATGGACATGATGAATAGGGACAGTGAAACAAGACAACTGAGTAGCTCTCCCCAGTTGATGCTATACTCCTGAAGATCCAATCAAGCGGTGCCGTTTTAGCTATCAGCCTTAGACGTCCAGACAGAGATGGGCGAAAACTCTGGGAGAAACAGTGGGAGGCGGAAAGCCTCACCGGTGTTATGTGCTATCTCGAAAGAAGATGACAGGGCTTTAGAGGAGGATGAGATGTTAGAATTTCACCGGAATAACTCTTCTAGTTACTGCAGTAACTCATTGGATGCTAATGAATTGTCGAGAAAGGAAGAGGAAAATATTGATGTGGCTCCATTGGAAGACAACTGGGGGTGGCAGCCACAAGCTAATGAAGATGAAGGGTGTGAAGCCATAAGTAGCTATCCCAATCTAAACCAATCTCATAACTTATCCTCTTCTTTTATGCCAAACTCAGAAATGGGAGAATTCAATCATAGCAACAGGGATCAAGAGCAATCTACCGAGCATCTAAGGAGAGAAGAAGTGGAGGAGTTCTTGAAGAAACTAAATCTCATGTTAATTGCGATGGAGAAAGGAAAGGATAAGGCAGGAGAAGATCAAAGAGTCTAGAAATGGGAGGATCTTGTCCGGGATGGAAGGCAGTTTTGTTTACGATGAAGATCTTGTCTTGGAATATCTGGGGATGTGGTTCCAGAGATGAAAAAAGATCGATAAAAAGGATTATTGCCAAGAATAATCCTAATGTTGTGATTCTTCAAGAAGTAAAGAAAAGTGCAGTAGGGAAGGGGTCTCATAGGGACTCTTTGGCAATCAAGATTCAAAGGGTGGATATACTTGCACGCTGTGGGGATCGTCGATGGGTTGCTTGTGGTCTAGGATTCTAGAAGTTGCGAGCTGATGGATGAGCTAATGGGTCAATTCTTTGTTCCGGTAAAGATAAAGCAAGCTGATGGGACAGATTGGTGGCTGACAAGGGTGTATGATCCTTGCAGTAGGAGGGGTCGGGACTTGTTTTGGGATGAGTTAGGAGCGTTGTGTGCCATATGCGAAGATCGGTGGTCCGTGGTGAGAGATTTTAATGTTGTTCGATACTTCGTTATGCTTTCGAAAAAAGCAATGGGTGTGTTACGCGCAACATGAAGGACTTCGATTGTTTGATTAGGGAGTTGGGCCTCCATGATCCTCCCTTATCCAATGGTTCTTATACTAGGTCTAACTTTCGGAGGGACCCAGTTTGCTGCAGATTTGACAGGTTTCTTTATGGGGATGGTTGAACATCATTATTCCCCTATGTCCGGCAGAAAGTGGGTGGGCGATTTGTATTAGACCATTGGTCCATATCTCTGAGTACGTCCAAACCTAGGTGGGGCCCGAGTCCAAAGAGATTTGATGGGAGATTGGCTTCTCAGCCAGAGTTTGCAGCTCAGATTAAGGGGTGGTAGAATACAGTAGTTGAGCGAGGTTGGAAAGGGTATAAATTCATGCAGAAGCTCCAAATTGTCAAGAAAGTGTGTTACGAATGGGGGGCTGCAACTTTGTACAAGGATGAGTTTCGGCGAAACCAGCTTGAGTGAGAAATTGAAGCTCTTGATCGTATGAAGGAGGAAGCTAGTGCGATGAGACAAGGAGAAGATAGAGATGGGAGAAGAAAGGGGACTTGTGGAAGCTGAATAAGGAGATGGAAAGGGGGGAGTGGCTTAAGGCTCGAGTGCGATGGCTTAAGGAAGGTGATGCTAACTCCAAATTCTTCCACTGTATCTTGAGTGGAAGGAAAGTGGCAAACACTATTGCCAAGTTAGAGGGGAAGGACGGGGAAATCTTAGAGGATGAAGGGAGGATAGAGGCATCTATTCTCGATCATTTCTCGAGGGTGTTTGGGGATAAGCAGCGCCAAATCAGTTGGAGTCCAATCAGTTTGGAGGTTAGTATGAAGCTAGAGGAGCCTTTTTTTGCGGAGGAGATTCATGCGGTTGTATTTGACTGTGAAGGAACCAAGGCCCCTAGGCCTGATGGCTTCTCTATGATCTTCTATTTGAAAAGTTGGGATACAGTGAAAGAGGATTTGATGAAGGTTATGACAGAGTTCTACAATTCTGAAGTGGTCAAGAGGGCCACAAATGAGACTTATATTTGTTTGATCCCCAAGAAGAATGTTGTGAGAACAGTAAAAGACTTTATGCTTATTAGTCTCACCACAAGTCTATATAAAATCATAGCTAAGGTGTTGGCAAATAGGATCCGGGAGGTGATGGTTGGCACCATTTCGGAAAATCAGTTTGCTTTTGTTAAAGGTCGATAGATAACAGATGCGGTTCTAGTGGCAAATAAAATTGTGGAAGAGTATAGAATAAAGAGCAAGGAAGGAGTTCTAGTCAAGGTTGACTGCGAAAAAGCTTACGACATGGTAGATTGAGATTTTCTTGATTTTGTGCTAGCAAGGAAGAGTTTTGGGGAAAAATGGAGGGGATGGATCCAAGAATGCTTGTGGACCATTACATACTCTATATTTATTAATGGGCGACCGAGAGGTCAACTGAAGGCAAAAAGAGGATTAAGGCAAGGAAACCCATTGTTTCCATTTCTGTTCTCTTTAGTGGCAGATGTGTTGTGCCGCATGGTGGATAAGGGGTGGGAAGTCGACGTCATTAGGGGCTTTGTGGCGGGAAAGGAGTGTGTAGAAGTTTCTCATTTGCAATTTGCCGATGACACTATCCTATTTTTGGAGGGGGAGGCCCAGAAAATTATGCAAGCCTTTAAAATTGTGTAGTGCTTCTATTGGATATCGTTGCTTCGTGTTAATATGTCTAAAACATGCATTGTTAGGATAGCATCTTCAGTAGATCGGATCAGAGAGTTCGCTTCATGCATCGCATGCGAGCAGGGGGAGTGGCCTCTCAAGTATCTAAGGGCATTTTCAACACCTGAGCAGGTGTTGAGTATAATAAACGCCCGCTCAAGCGTTGAGTCATCAAATAAAAAAAAAAAATTGTCTGCAACGCATTAAATGCGCTGCAGACAATCAAATGGGGTGTTGAGCACTCAGTCTGCATCGAGCGCTCAACACCCCAAAGCTTTTTTTTTAATTGATTATGTGGCACCTCAGGGCGCTCAATGGGCGCTAGCTCGACGCTCATTGGGCGCCCGTTGGGGTTGCCCTAAGGATGTAGATAGGCGAAAATCCTGGGTGGACTAATTTTTGGGATCTTGTAGTTACAAAGGTGGCTAAGAGATTGGATGGCTAGAAGAGAGCTTTTCTGTCAAAAGGGGCGTGACTTACGCTAATTAAATTAGTGTTAGATGCTCTTTCGACATTCTACAAGTCCGTATTTAAACTTTCGAAAAGGGTAGCTGACTAGTTGGAGAAGATGATGCGTGATTTCCTTTGGGAGGGTTCTGATGGAAGTCACAATATGCACTTGGTGGAGTGGAATCAGGTCTAGAGGAGGAAGGAATTCGAAGGGCTTGGGATTGGTAACTTGATGGCAAGGAACAAATCTCTGGCGGCAAAATGGCTTCGGCGTTTTCCGAAGGAGAAAGATTAGCTTTCGGGGAGAGTTATCAGAAGTAGTCATGGGATAGATGTTAATGGCACAGATGCTGGCGTTTAGAGGAAAGCTAATTATAGAAGCCTTTGGAAGTTTATTCATTCCATTTATCTGGTTTATGACCCTTACATTAGGCAGTGTGTCGGTAATGAAAGAAATATTCGATTTTGGAAAGACGTTTGGTTGGGCAATGAGGCCTTCTCTGTCTTGTTTCCTAGATTGTAGGCTTTCGATAGGCCATAAATGCCTATATCTTTCTTCTTGGAGGACAATTCTGCAAGGTTGTCCCCTCATTGGGAGTTTCACTTGCGATCCGGTAGTGGTCCAAGGTGTGAAGCGGAAGCAAAACCCGTTCGCTCATTTATGAGGGATTGTAGTCTTTGGAACAGGGAGGATTCAATAGTGTGGGTCAATGAAAGCTCTTAGAAATTTTCCTCAAAGTCTTTCTTTCTTTCCATGATAAAAAATCCTTCTGATATTCCATTCCCTATTCTTTAGGATATGTGGAAGGCCTCCGTTTTGTCAAAAGTGAAGTTCCTTGCCTGGGTGGTGTTCAAGGAGAAGGTGAACGCTAGAGATATGGTTCAAAAGTGCTTTTTGGGTTTCCATTTGTCACCTTCTTGTTGCTTTCTATGTAAGTTGAGTGGAAAGTCTATAGCTCATTCGATGTCATTTTGCCTATATTATTTGGGAAAGATAGAGAAGCCACTCTCCCATTTTCTCGACTAGAATAGGGCAGACTAGTCAGTTTTGTGTTTGTCCATTCTGGGAGGAAGTAGTTAGGAGGTGGAGGGCCACTGGTGGGTGGCTGGTTTGGTTGTGGTGTGGTGTTTATGGAAGGGGAGGAATGCTAGGGTCTTCTCGGATAAATTCGTTTCCCCTCACGCAATTTGAGAGGAATCACATTCCCTAGCCTTGTTTTGGATTGGCCATAGTCCTCTCTCTTTGGGCTATTCTATGTCTGATTGGCATAAAGGGTGGGGCCATGTATTATAATTAGGGTGGGGTTTTTCCTTTTTGTGTGCCTTATTGGCTTTGTTTTGTCTTGTAATTTTCTATCCCTTTTTAATAAAATTTTGTTTCCTTTTTTTTTTTTTTAAGTTTTACTTGACACTCTTTGTGATTCCCCTTCTTCCCTTTTCTACTATCAAAGGTTATTTGGCATGTTCAAGTCTTAACTAGGATTACATTTTTTGGTTGACTATTGGAATCATAACAAAATTAACACTTGTGAAATGATTCAAAGATGTGCAACTTTGTTTATTTTGTAGACAAGTGGGAGAATTTTCAAATCATATTTCCTTTTTCTGTTGTAATTATGCAAGAAGAATTTGGTAGAAGTGGCTCATGCAGGAGCCTTTAAAACATTACTGAAGGCTTATTGTCATCTCCTTTAGCAAGGTTGCCATGGGCTGAAAAAGAGTCAGGTTTGACTCTGAAGTTTGCATTGTGGTCCCTTTTGGTTAGAACAAAATTCTAGGCTCTCTGATGATTCCTGCAAGAATTGTGACTAGGTGTTGGAATGCATTAGACTATTAGCTAGTTCCTTGTCCATTATCCAGTTGGATTTGTGCTGGAGCGTTTGTCAAATATGAAAGCATATGGGGTAAAGGTAGGGGTGTAAGCCACTTGACCAACCGGACCCAACCGAACCTAATCCGATCATTTCGGGTTGGTTGAAATTAAAACCTAGTTGAAATTAAAACCAACCTGAGCTGATTTGTGCTGTGCATTAAGAAATTCTTAACCTGCCAACCTGCTTGAACTTACTTGTGTTTAATACCTTCCATCTACCCACCCTCCACTATGAATTTCTTTATCTACTTTTCTATATACTGCAATAATATTTGCATTTACTTGACTTCACACTATTACCATGGAGCTACTTTGACAGCTGGCCCCATTAATATTCTATGAAATCTATGGGAGGAGATAAAGTGGGTGAAAATGCGAAGGAACTATACATGGAAGCATTATTTACTGCTTTTCTCTTTAGCCCTCTCAAGTCTTCTAGTGGTGAGAATTTATAACTACTTTTCTCCTTAACCCTCCGCAACGTTTTCTTAAACATAACTACTAGTAACTATATACCTGATATGTAATATATAATATATATATTACCACTGTTAACTAAAAAAGCTGTTAACATAAATATTACCCTAAAACACATCAAATTATGTGTATTAACATTTATAGTTTTTATAGTTATTTACTCTTGTTATCCTGTATCTTGCAATTGCAAAGACAAGAATGTGTCAATCATGTAGATAAAAAATGGGCCCTTGAGCGCTCATATGTGCTATAATTACTTACCTTTCACTTTTTTCTTGAAAATAAAGAACCATCACTATGGTTTCACACTCGTCACTTTCAGTTTTTGAACTGAATAGTTTAGACTCACTAATATAAATTTTCTTTATATTGAATATATTTGTATATGTCCCATAAAGGCGATAAACAAAAACAAAACTATTCATCTCTAGTATTCCACATATTGTAATTAATAAATAAGGTTATAGGTGATCATTAGGAAATTATTTTACCGTGTTCTTAAAAAAGTTATTTGTCAAAGTAAAATTCATAAATAAAAAATGCATACGATAGTATATTTCATCACTTGCCATGTATCTTAGTTGTTATAAATTTGTATGGGACCATGTATAGCATAAATAAAATAAGGAGCTTTCATGGTGACACGACCTTCCTATTTAGCAAATTACATGGTATAGAAGTGATGATAACAAAGTATATAATGTTGTCTTAACCAAGAACTTTCACATTTAATGTTCTTTAGCAATTTATGTATGGATATAATGTTGCCTTAATCATGAATTTATGTATTTTGCATAGTTGTGAAATAAATGATATCTAAGTATGTAACAAATTAAGAGAAGATTTGATACTTTAGTCATCTATTTTTCAGGGTTGGACTGCTTAACTTTTGAATAGAAAATGGGGTGCTGAAATGGCATTGACACCACAATGTAATCAGAGAAAAGGGATCCTCTGACCACATTGGTTGGGAGAGAAGTGAAGGGAGGCAGTGCCCTTTTTTTTTTGAAAAGAATAAGAAAATGACATTAGAATAAAACTGGATGAGCTAAAAGCTTACAAAATGTTAATACATGGAATGTAATATACTAGAGCACCGCTGCACCCATTCCCAAAGGAATACCCAAGACCCAGATTGCAAGAGGACCCCCACAAAGAAAACAACATGACAGACCTTTCGGTAATACTGTTTTCATGGGCTCTTAGGTTTTGAAAATGCAGCTGTTTCTTGCTTCCCAAATCATGTACCATATAGCAAAATGGATGATTTAGCACAACTTCTTCAACTGATTTGGGATAATTGGACGGAAAGATCAAAATGCCACTATCTGAAGCCATTTCCAGCATAGGCAGATTCTCTTGCCACGCAACCAAACAAACTTTACTACATTACATCTCCAAAATAAGTGTTGCACGTCTTCATCAATGTTCCTACTCAAGCAACACTGAGAAGGAGAAAGGCAGTAGTTCGGAAATCTTCTTTGGACCTCAATAATTTAGTTTAGGCACCTTAAAATGATCATTGATGCCAATATTTTGGCCTTAAGAGGGATTTTTGACTTCCAGATGGTATTCATGTTCAGTTGCAAATGGGTCCCGCTGTTGGAGTTGAGGAGAGAGTAGTGTGATTTTGTTGTAAATTCCCCTGTTTTCTCTTTTATCCAACTATCTTCTTGGTTAGTGATTTGTACCGCTTCCAACACCTGCAACAAGCTGGTCGTATCCTCAATTTCTTGGTCCTTGAGATTCCTTCTAAACTTGTGGTTCCGCGAGCAAGAGTGGCTTGTATCTTCATTATTTTTCTTTAGTGAGTTATGAATACGTACTGAATCTGAAGCAACAATCTTGTAAAGTCTAGGAAAAGACTCAAAGAAGTTGCTGGTTCCACACCAAGTATCCTCCCAAAATCTTATGTGACGCCCATTCCTTACTTTTCGCCTGATTTGATCGAGGAAAATGGGGTTAACCAGTCATATAATTTGGAGAGGTGCCGCGAATGCTGGAAATAACCTTTCTCCATGGGGGATCTTTATCCTTATGGAACCGTCACAACCACTTTGTCACCAATGCTAGGTTATGATTTCTCATATTGCCAATGCCTAATTCTCCAAGGCTGGTTGGCATTTTTGCCTGCTTCCAATCCACCAACATTGAGGCTTTGTCTTTATTTTCGGCCTTCTAGAAAAAGCTCCTCACCCTTTTTTCTATCTCATTGGCTATTGCTGCAGACCTTTTAAACATAGACATATGACATACAGGAAGTGCTTTTAAGACTGCCTTGATGAGAAGCAACCTCGTTCTCCTTGACAAGTAGTGCCCTTTCCAGCTTTTGATACTTATTTTGACAATTTGAACTATGGGGCTCCAAAAAGAGTGTTTCCTTGGATTTCCTCCTAGGGGAAGACCAAAGTAATTGATAGGCCTTCACTTCTAGGGATGTTCATATCATTGGTTACTTGCTGCATCTTATCATGTGGGATCTTTATTCTTATGATTTGACTCTTCCCAAAGTTAATTTTGAGGCCAAATATTAGGGAGAAGCTATTAAGCATGTTAATGAGCATCTTCTTATTCTCTTCTTCATTCTTTAGGAAGAAAAGGCAGTCATCTGCACATAGCAGATCTGTCAGCTGGATCTTCTGCCTTCCTACTTCAAATCCTTGAGCCTGTGATCTCTAGCCTTCTGTGATGCATGAATGGTGTTCACCACCAATATGTAAGAGAATGGGGACAAAGGATCTCCTTGTCTAAGCCCCCTAGAAGCTTCGATTTTATCCTTTGGTCTTCTGTTGATGATGATTGAATAATTAACTGAGGTAAGACAACCTTGTATCCACTTACATCATTTGTCCCCAAAGCCTTTACTTCTCATGACATGAAGTAGGAATTTCCATCTAATGGAATTATAGGCTTTGAAGAAATCTATTTTGATCACAAATCCTTCTTGATTGCTAGCTCGACAATTACAGCAGCATAAAAAATATGTCTGTTTCTGACAAAACCCAGCTGTGTTTTAGCAACAGTATGATGTATAAGCTCCTTCAGTCTGCCTATTAAGACCTTGGAAATGATCTTAGATAGGCTGGAAATGAGGCTAATGGGTGAAAGACTTCCACTTTGATTGAGTGACGCTTCTTTGGGATGAGCAGAATGTTTGTCTCATTTGTGTACTTGTTGATGATGTCATGCTCATGAAAAACCTTCATGAAAGGAGGCAGAACCCATTTAAAATCCCTTTTCTCCATCTATTCTTTCTGTCTTTCTCATTGTAAGAGAAAGATCTACATTTTCCCTGTCCTCTTGAAAATCATCTAACATTGAAAGGATTAAGGTGGTTGAAGCTGTATTTGTCCTACTCATGTACTTGGTAGGACAATTTAAAAGAAATTGTTCAAAAGTTTCAGTTGAACTTTATCTACAGTAACCCAGTTTTTTTAGAAGTTTTGACAGGGTTATTTCTTTAACTATGTGACAATCTGACCCATGGATTGATCTTTTGATTTTACTGTAATACTTTAACAAAATCATTAGATAAAATGAGTTGTCTGTTATCATCCAAACATCTATGTCATAAGTTCCTTAAGTTGACAAAAATATATTGTTCTTTAACTTTTTAAACACACTCAAGTGTAACTTGAAAGGATATTTGTTTCCTTGTTAACATTTAGGTGAAAACTAGCATCAGCTGTTTGCTGAAATAATCACTTTGTGAATCGAAATTGACTTTGTTGCATGTATCTAAGTTTGTTTGTTTGTTTGTTTGTTTGTTTTTCTTTGGGTGAAGTTGAACTTTTCTTCATAAAGCTTGTAAACAATTACGATTCTCGTGGGCCCCCCTAAAGATGCTGTATATTCAATCTTTATTCAAATTACCATAAGAAGACTGAGAGTTAAGATCTTAGTCTCATCGTTTTGTAATCATGAATGATTCCAAATCCAACCTTTTAATTTGTAAATGAAGGTTTAAACCAAAAGAAAAGAATGGCTGATAGAACCTCATTTGTCAATGCAAAATCTAACAGTAATGCCCTTCTATCTACTCCACTATCATTGAAGAGTGGATCACATATTTTTAAACCACTTATTTTAGCATGTTTTAGCTCCTATCTTAATGTATAAATGCACAGGAAAAAATTGAAGAAATTCTCATAATTCATGATTTCATGATTGCAACATGTCCCTAAATATGAGAATCCTCATTCATTCATGGACAAATACATATGATTTGTGGATTGGATTGTTCCATTTATATAATTCTAGCTTCTTTTAATTGCTTGGTCTGCTAAACAAAGTAATATGTAGCTTCAACAGATAATCACTCATGAAGTTGTGACTTGAAACTGCAAATCTTGGCTCGTAATAAAGTTATAAACAATTTTATGTCTCAGGCAACTATTTCGTACTCTTGATCGTGGAACTATAGCTTTGGATTGGTTGATGCCTTCTGATGGTAAGTTTTAGACATTTACTTTTTGTTCAGTATCTGCTACTGTCTACTTAAACAATGGCGTCTATGGTTATCTAGGGGACAAAAAACCCCTAAATTATAAAAGATTGTAGGATAGCTTTTCAATTTACAGCCCAGTCCCTTAATGTGTATCCTACTGCCGATTTTTATTGGGCTATCCAAGAAACAAGAAGGAAGTTTGCTCGGTTCCACACTTCAAGACTATTTCTGTAAATATCCATAACTACTCTATTGTTCTCAATCTATGAGAATTGTGACTATTATAACACAAACATTCACATCCTAACTATTTTTTAATGTATTGAATTCTTCTTTGAGGATGAAATTTGCCATGTGTCTCAGAGACACAATTCTATAACTGGAATATGAATTTATAATTTTTCAACACATGTTACTTCAAATTAGTGAATTTGACTTCTCATCTGGAATTGATCAGCATACCTTTTTTTTTATTTTTAATGGAAACGATGTTTTATTGATAAAGTAAAGGATTACAATCAGCATATCTCACAATCACAGTACTAAAGTCCTTGTATCAAAACACTTTGACTTTTAAAGGTCAAACCTCACAAAGGAGATTTTTCTTTTTCTTCTTTGGAAAATTAGCCCTAACACTCAATCAAAGTGTTCTTTATAGTTAAAAAAAAAAAAAAAAATTGATCCAAATGTCTTGGGGTTCATTTTTAATTTTTTTTTTTTTGAAGAAACTAGAATATATGTATATATATATATATATATATATATATATATTAATAGAAGGTGGTGCCTGATGAGTTGGGTTTAACTTTTTAATCCATCAAAATTCATGTTAATGAGCTCAGCATCTTCAAGTAAATTGAACCTTCTTGAATTTAATTAATCGAGCATTTCTCATTTAAATTCTTCCTGCCTTTCTTAATTAGTCTGATTTCACTTTGATTCCTGCAACTTCTAACAAAGTGGCTCCAGCATCAGTGCTTGACTTTGACTGATTCAGTTTCTTTCAAAACAATTTTTTTACATCATCATTGGATTGATGTTCTAGTAACTCCTATTAGTCCTTCCTCAGGGTAATCTTTAGGTATTTTTGTACATATATTCCATGAAATGCTGTTCAGATCTTGGTTAATGTATAGAATGAGGAATTTAAGATTAAAGAACATGTTATAAATAAAATTTATAATTTTTGCAGAGTGAATGAGTTTCTATTAAATTTTTATTGGTTATTCTCAATTGGCCATGCCATTAATGGTGATAAAGAGTTTACAGCAACAAAAAAACAAAGCCTTAACCTACCATTTATCTGTGCTTGATCTTGTTCAACAATTTGAAGGAACTCGTGCTTTACCTTAAGCCATTCTAATTTTTATGATCTTACTATTCATCTCATATGACACTTTTTCAATGCTTGATATTATTCTTCCATGGATGCAAGTTTTCAGCAAACTATTTGCATTTTATCATGCTATTCTGAGCTCTTAGGAACTGATCCTTTTCAGATTCTTAAAAATTGACTTCATGTAAGATATACCATCTCCCTCTTATTTCTTGTATTGTATCCTTGACAGTTTCTGGATGTGCCTCTCCTACAAATAGGACTTCTACTGGGGATTGCATAACCCCTATTGTAGTTGTGATTCCTGGCTTAACAAGTGACTCTTCTTCTGCAGTAAGTCTTAGTATTTTTGTCATGATTCTTGTAGTGAACTTCCATTTGCCTTTTCCTTTTGGTGTTTTCTATCTTGTTTCTGTTCTACTTCTCTATAGTTGCATTTAAGTCATGATAAACTGTTTGGCTACTTGAAGACTTTTGTTACTCAACTTGACTGGTCCATATTCAGTTTAAACTAGTGTTAAGTTTCTTCTGACTAGCTGTGAGAATGGCTTCTGTTTCAAATATTTTGGTTTGTGATATTTTGCTTTAGTGTGAGCCTTGACATGTGATGTCAGTTAAAAGGAATTATTGGAAAGTTCTAAACAAATGGTCGAAGTAATTTTTCTTTTTTAAAAATTTCAAGTAAGTTGAATCTTCGATTTTGATCTCAATATGTAACTCTGATCAAATCTTGTCTTTTATACAGTAGGCATTTCTAAAATGAGCTAACATAGGCATGAGCACGAACGGGTTTTGTAGCAAATAGAAGGTCTCCGTAGTCCCAAAGTGTTTCAACTAAAATGGTGGGGAGATCCTTTAGGAAATTATGCTGATGGGTAAATAATTGTGGAATACAATTTTAAAAAATTAATTGAAGCACTATGATGCTATCCAAAGAAATTGTTTATTCTTCTTTTTAACTACTGAAAATGCTGTTATAAATGCCATCTTCACATTTATGTTGAAGATAACACTTTCAGTCAATGTCTTCAATCCTTGCTGAAAAAAGAAGTCTAGGTAGGGCAAGAAAGGAAAAGAAGGGGAATAAAATGCTCATACTTCAGTTGAGACACTTCCAAGGGCATTTTCATGGAATTTTTGTTAGAAAAAAGTTTGTCAAGTGTCATAGCTCCAGAACTATATTGGAGCATTCTGAAACGGTTACCCTAGCAGGGTTCTGTTGGTAAGAACACCATTTAAAGGGAGGATGGTATCCATGTGGTAGTGATTATAAAAATATTACTTTCTCTGTGCAAATAATCTTCAACTATTCTTTGTTTACCCATATTTGTATGGTAATCCGCTATGGTTGATCTTAATCATATACTCTGTATGGGTTTTTCTTAAAACTCAAGATATTTCTTTGTGCATTCTATATGTATTTTTCAATCATTTCTTAAGTCTTCAACGACATTTCTTAACATTTCTGCTCCTACCATCTTCATGAAATAGTTGTTATTTGTATATTGATTTAAACATTTCCTAGAATGTTTCAGATGCATGCAACACTCCCAAGGTTAGATATTTTGAACACTTGTACGACTTTGGAGCCAACTCTATAAAGTAAAAATTTCATTAATTTTGACTTTGTAACATGCCCCTGCTTGGATATCTTGTCCAACAGGGGAAGACATATTATCCCTATTATTAATATAATATAATATCCTTCTTTCTTTAAGAAAAAGATCATTATTTTCCTGGAAACATTTGTAGATGTGATTATACATTAAAAATATTTAAGTTGCTGAATTTGTTTCTAATCTGAAAATATAGATACAATCGGAAAGTGTAAATTTTAAAATTTGACCTTTGTTTTTAAAAACTTGTTTTATGGGCAAAATCTTGGAGATCTGTTGATGGATTTGACTAACAAAACTTGGTTTTCACATTTTTTGATTTTCAGACCCAATAATCTCATGTTGTTTTGTTGTTTTTGTGATGCCACCAGCTTTAATTTACTCCAAACCTGCAAATCATACACTGGTCAACATCAACAAACCTCGAGAAAATCTCAGATGTAAATCAGAATTAAATGATAATAATGCTAATTGGACCCTGTGTCTATTTTTCTAATACTTTCAAAAACTATTTGCTATTTTGTTTAACCAGATAACTGTAAACGAATACTAAATTGTGCCGGTTGTTTCTTCTTGTTTATCACGATTGCAGTACATAAAGCATCTAGTTTTCCAGATTGCTAAACATGGATGGATCGCTGTTGTTAGCAACCATCGGGGATTGGGTGGCATTTCAGTAACTGTACGTTTCTAAATCTTTCAAGATTTCAGTACTTATTAGAATATACCATATAATGGTCTTAATCTTGGACTGATTCCCTTGAGTTCAAGTGTCACTTCTTGCACATTAAAATCACAACTAACCCAAAATAAACCAACTGATATTTTTAATTCTAATAGCTTGTTATGTATTCCAATAATGTTTTGTTAATTCTTACATATGGCATGTCCTTAACAACTATGGACTTCCATGATTATTGTTTTAATTGATTACCAGATGTACTTTATGATAGAAGTAGTTAGTTTTCTATATTTCAGATATTGAGCAAATAAGCTGCCATGGATTCTTTCTATTTTCATGAAATTGACTGAACCATTTGCCTCACAACATGGAACACTTTTACATGTAAAACTGCAAAATTAGGTAACACAAGTCCATTTGCTATAACAATGTTTGTGATATTAAACTTGTATTTGGAATCTATCAATTTCATGTTTAAACAATTGGCAATGAACTCCCTTTCATTTTCTAGGTTTACGTCTTGTTTACTCATTAAAATTACTTGTTTCTCATTAGGCTCTTTTAGTGCTAGTCAAAGATACTACCCACATATGGATACGGAGCTTTGAACTCTCAAACCTGAATATTTACCTAGCAAGAAAAAAATCATTTAAAAAAATTGAAACCACTTTTGTAGTCAATGAAATTTGGAAATGGAATTAAATCATTTCAAGAGTTTGGTAGATTAAGACAAATTTCAAATTGAGGATCCATAAGACTAGTTATCTATAGTCACTTGGAGTCTCACCTTATTTATTTATTCTTTAATGTTTTCTAATCATTTTATTCTGTTTAATTTTTTTAAGTGATGACTTGCACCGCTGCTACATGCTCCCAAGGGGTATTTGGGCCTCTTGTGTTTAAGATAAAGCCTGACTAATCCACTTACCAATTCATTGAAATTGGAAGGGGCCTTGGTGAGGGGTGGGATTCGAACTTGAGACTGAGCGAATCCCAAGCCAACCCATGCACCGCTAGGCCAACTCCTTGTTGTCCACCTATAGTCTTATTAACCATTCATTTTTGACACCACCACCTTTTTTTTATGGATGCATAGTTTAAGAATTAATTGAGGCTTAATTTTTCCATCATGCAGAAAAAATGGGTGGGAAACTGTTTTTTTCGAAAACCTTACGAGGCTAGACTTCGAGACAAAAATGGGATTAATAAAGTTTGGGGGAATGGAAATCAAAACTGGCATAGCTAGTGGACAAGGTGCAGGGACATATCACATAGTAACTAAAAGGCAAAAAAAGTGCCTTTACAATTGGTTTGATGCATCATAAGGGTGCCCACTTGAATCTTGTACAACATCGATTGCCGACACACAATGTTACCATGATAGATCAAAATAGGGAGCAAGAAGAAGGCTGGATCAAAGTTCAACCAAGATGAAGTATTAGCTATTAGGAACCGCATATGTAAGGAAACAAACGATTCTCGTTTGGTCCTATTAGCAAGGATGACAGCAGCAGAACACATGAAAGGAGGGAACAATGATCACAGTAGATTTGACGAGTTCCAGTGGGGGTTTCGTTGGAAGATGGACAGTTCAAACTCTTAAAACTATTTTAAATGGTTTAATTTAAGGGGAGCCTAATGGATATTGGAACAATCAATAATCTGATGGCTGCTCCAAAGGATTGATCCTTTATGGTCAAAAGAAGAGGCCATGATTATACATTGATTCTGAAACCATTTCCAATGGTTGAGGTTCTTTTATGAGGGTGATGAAGGTACAACATGAAGTTTATGTGACCATTTTTATATTGAAGGAAAGATCAAATAGTGGATGGGGCATCATGCATGATGGCCTCAAATTAATTTTGTTGGTGGCAGTAGTTCAAGAGAGCACTCCGTGGATGAGGACAAAGTAGAGCCAAAAAGGTTATTGGAAACCATAATGGAAGTTCATGTAGTGCAGGAAGTAGTTCTGCATCATCCCCTTGAACCTATTCCCATGGAGGTGTTGGTCTCAATAAATTCAGATCATTTCTAGTGGGATTATATTGAGAAGGAACTAGAGTCCATCTTCAGACAGCAGTTGGATTTTCATGTGCTGGACATGGCCAGAGCTGTATTAGTTTGTATATTGAGGTTCTGAGGTTCTGGGTTGTGTTGCAGATATGTATGGAGGATTGTTAACTATTGACATAGCTATGGTCAATAGATGGTTGTTGGAGATGGAAATTATGAAAGTTGTTGGACACCCACTAGTATTCTTAGCTGCCTACGTGGAACTAGAGGTGGATGACAAATTTGTTGATTTTAGCTGTTTGATTTGAATCATTGGCAGATTGCAGCAGGTTAATTGTAACACAATGACTCTCTTTGGGCTTGTATTTGACAACAAGGGCAGCCATACACAGGTGGAGGTCCCCTCACCAAAGACGAGCATTGCCGAATGGGGGACAAGGTGCAGGTGACAGATGACAGGAGAAGTGGACAAATTTGTCAGCAGCAACAACTCCCATGAGCTTTGGAAGAGTCCATCTCAACCACGTTGCTGTTCAATCCTACATCAACAACTACCAAGTCACTGACACTTGGTCTCCCACTATTGATGCTTTGGATTAGGGAGGGAGCAACACATGCAAGGTCTAATACAAGGAATGAAAATTTGACTTCGTCCCAAACTTCGACCTTTAAAAATTAGAATTAATTCGAAGAGTTCAAGAAATTCGACAGAATTTTTGTAAAAATTTACCAAGTTAGACAAATTTAAAAAAATACTATGTAAGTGTTAAAATATGGACAATTTTTATTAAAAATACAAAAAGCAAACATAATAAATATATTTTACATATAAAAGTATACATGTAATGGTTTTGAACATGTATTTTAACAATAGCAATCTTTTATGCACATCGCATGCGTTAACTTAAAACTGTTAGAGAAAAGAAAGAAACAAAAAAAAAAAAAAAATATTGTCAAACCCTAATGGTCTTGCAAACATAAACCTTGGTTTTCCTTTCTCTTTCTTTTCTCGACGTCTCTTCTCTTAGACTTTTAGCTTATTTTTCTCTTATTACTCTTCTCTCTATCATCTCTTCTTCCTTCTCTTTGTGCACCACATAAATTCTTTCATTAAAAATGCTCTTTTTCACAACTTTTATACAATTTTTTTCTATAAAAATCTTCAAAACTTCAATTTTAAGTGAACTTCGCTAATTTTTCGAAGATTTCGACGAAATTTTGTAATTTTATAATTACAGGCGAACTTCGTTTCGATTGTCCAAATTACCTAATTAATTCGACTAATTTCGACAAACTTCGTATAATTTTCATACCATGGTCTAATAATGGGAATCATGAGAAATCAAATGCTGACATTGAAGATCTTTCATTTGTCCTAGGTGTCATGGGCTTCAAAATGGGTCTATATCGAGTCAAATAATGGTTCCCATCAATGAATGCCATGGGCCCCTCCAAAATAGGCCCACTGCTACTTTGGGCCTCATACCAGTGTAGGGCTCTAATCCAAGGACCAGTGACCAGGTCCATGTCTATTGGAGGAGAGGGTCTAATTCTAATCATGGCAACTTGGTCATCAATGAGGGCAGGTGGCAACTACAAAGATGGGCCCAAAAGCACTCGAACTTGCTTCTTTCTCCCCCACCCCATTACAGGAAAAAGGTAACATAGGCACTCCATTTGTAGTTTCTGATGAAGAAGTGAATCTTGTAATTCAACTGTTTCAGTTTGGGTGGATGAAGAAACAAAGAGGGAAGACCGGATGAACAATTTAGCTTCTAGGAAAAATATATGCTCTTTAATTGTAGAAGGTGAAGTTAGCCCGGGCCTTCATCAAATTTTCTACCCCATTTCCTATGACAATGTTCCAACAAACTTCAACTCCAATTTGTATATGGAGATATCATCAAATGAACCATTGTCAGCCACTCCTTCAATCAATTGTGTTCCTTCCTGTACTTGCCAGTGAGAGGCAAAAGATGGAAGTCTTCTTGAAAGTTATGGACGTTGAATTATTTTGGAAGAGTCTAGGTGTTGCTGTTAAGTTTTATATATTCAATAAGATTCCGTGATAAGATTCTATCACGGAATGTACCCGTCTTCTTCCTTTCCTGTTGTGGGGAACAGGACCTCCTTCCACGTTGGTTTGTCCTCATATGGATATTCTGCATGTGTCCACCGAGTCTATCTTCCATTTTCATTTTTCTCATCCATGCATTCTCTTCTTCCATTGCCACCACCCTAACGTCTTTCTACCCATGGTTTTGTGTCATAATGTTTCGGATTTTGGTCATAGAGTTGTGTTCGTTCTTTGTTTTGTCTTCTCCCACCAGTCTTGCTCTTGTTTCCGTCTTCATTCTAATTCCTTCTCCTTCGCCTCTCCTTGGTTTGTCGTCTCTGTCCGTCCATTCCAATCCTGAAGCTAAAGCACGAGGCTCTTGTTGGATACAGGACCAACAATAGATATGAAGCTTTACTTAACACCCACTTTCACCAAGTGATCTCATCCTACATGTGCAGAGCATAAAGAAAGAGAATAAAAGATGTACCAATCATGCAAATGGAGAACATGGAAATGCCAACATGGGACTTGAATCTAAAATCTCTCACAAAGCCAAAAATTAAATACCATGAAGAAACTGTTAAAAACAAAGACTATAACTCACCAATCCATGCACATATATTGAAACTATGAAATCAACCCAAGGAATTAATAAAGCATAGAGAAACAAGGAGAAAGGGATCATCAGTCTTACCTTAAATTCTTAATCCATTTGCCAAACTTGTTTTGAAATCGACCTGGGTAACTTCCCAATGATCCTTGATATTGTTTGGTTGCTAGGGTTTTGGAGAACAAACAAACCAAAGCCCTCCTTATATAATAAGGGAAAGGAAAAATTTTGAATTTAGGGCTATTATAGCTTTATTGTGGCTTAATGCAATGCTACAATAACTTTCCCCCTTTTTAAGGCTCGCCATCACACACAAAGAACTATTATATGTGTATTATTTTTTCCCTTCCTTTTTCCTTAGGCCCCATTTTATTAATAGTAATAATATTTATTTATTTGTTTATTAATTGTTATTATTATTATTTTATTTTTTGGGGTTGTTTACAAAATTATCATGCTAACTTTTCTATCCTTTAATGGATGTTCGTTAAATAATTTATTATATTTATTGCTAGGCTTCTTGTTTTATGACTTCTTAAGTTTGATATTTACCATTTGTCAGTCTGATTGTCTTTACAATGCGGGATGGACGGAAGATATACGGGAAGTTACTGAATACCTTCATCAAGAATATCCAGAGGCCCCTCTATTTGCTGTTGGAACAAGCATTGGTGCAAATATTTTGGTATTCCAGTGCTATAAACTTCAATGGTTTACAACTAAGTCAAATTATTTTCGTTTTTCTATAGTCCTACATTTTAAATCATAAAAATGTTTCCTGTGAATAATGTCATAAAGTTCAGTAGTAATGTATATGGTCTTGAAAAAGGCAATGCTATACCATGTTTTATTTCTTATGTACTGTTATTATAGTGTTGTCAAGGTTTTAGTCAGGTAGATTAGCGAAAGTGCATATGGTCTTGAAGAATCCAATCTATACCATGTGATATTCATTGTATAATTTGTACTTTGAGATGCATCAGATTGGACATGAGCTAAAAATATTCACAATAAAATCTTTTTTTCTATTTGATCATTTAGAAAGTTGTGTCCATCTATATTGTTAATTAAATAAGCCTGTTTGCTATAGGAATTAATTTTGAGTGGTTACTATTGATCACCAAGCCTAAGTTTGTCGGTGCATTAACATTGATGCAGTTTACTTGTTATCTTTGTTCTTTGATAGGTAGGCATATATTCTGTTTTCAATCACAATGTTGGGTAACAGTCTCTATTTGATAATTATATACAGGTTAAATATCTTGGAGAGGTTGGGCATGACACTCATTTTGCTGGAGCTGCAGCCATTTGTTCTCCATGGGACCTTTTGGTTAGTTTATAACTTAATTCTGTATCAATAGTTTTGTGATATAGTTCATCACAACACTCTTCTTTTTTGTTTGCAATATTCTTCACACAAACTTTCTCATCTTTTACATGTTGAACTTGTTAGCTCCATTATTCTTAATCTTCCTAGTGATTTCTGTAGTTTTATATGCATTATTGCTTGGCTTCTTTAAACATTTATAGTGTACACTTCGTACTTCTATAGGAACAACATCAGATTTACTAGAGGGCCTATCAAACTAGAACTCCAAAAAAAAAAAAAAAAAAAAAAAAAAAAAAAAAAAAAAAAAAAAAACCTCTTGAAATTGACACTAAAACTTGATGGAATTAGAACTAGTGGCTGACATGAATGATTTCTAGGCATTGATTGAAATGTGTATAAAGTGAATATCTAGAAAAACTCTTATGGTCTAAGCTCAATGGCCACACATAAGGCTTCATTTGTCTTTATATTTCTGAGGTCGCAAATTAGGTTTATGGTTCTAGATCACGTTCATTTCTTTTCCTTCCGAGAAGAAACTGCATGGTAAATGAAAATATTATGGACACAAGTGTCTAACTTGCTTTGGTTTCATACCCTACTCTATGGGAGAAGAGAGGAGAGTATTTCTTATTTCTTTCTCAATGTGATAGTACATATATCTTGATGCACAGGGCCTATATATTCCACAGATTAATTAGCACAAACTACAAATAACAACTTCTTCAAATATTCTTTAATTCACAATCATTGATTAAAACGATATCCCACGGATTAATTTGAAATCTATTGATTGATATGCAATCCCATCACTAATTGATATTTGCTACGCTGGTTGAGCTCCTCCACAGCATCTCCTGTCAAGCTTGCCAATAAAGCTTTACTATCCTAGCTTGGACACCTTTGTTTTAAAATACAGAATGACTCTGACCCTTTAGTTAGCATTATTTGCATTTGTATGTGCTTCAACAACCATTTTTGTGCCATTTAAATTAGATACGCATTCCTAAACAAGGCCCTAAGTTTAGATCGCAACACAATGGCTTTTTATCAAAATGTTGGTGTTGCTAAAGAGGGATATCATGAGGGTGTTCCATGACTTCTTCTAAAAGGGCCTGGTGAATCACCAAATAAGACCTATATTTGCCTTATCCTAGTGAGAAGTAAGTCATGGATCGTAAAAGACTTTTTTTTTTTTTTAATTGGAAACAAGTGTTTTCAAGGCAACGTCTAGGTGCCTAGGCACCTTGGCACCAAGGCATTGGTCTAGGTGTTGGGGAGAAGAGGGGGTGTATCTACTAATATATAAAATGTTCGTGGGCTTTAAAATAATTTTTTTATGTTTTTATCTTTAACCTAACTATGCCATTTTGATCGACCGCAAATCTAGACAATTGACACCTCGCGATCCCCTCTCTCTCTCTCTAGCCAACGACTCTCTTTCTCTCTAGTGTGTGTCTCTCTTCTCTCTTGTTGCAACTCTCTTCTCTCTCTCTCTCTCTCTCTCTCTCTTTCTCTCTCTCAGCAACTCTCACCTGCATCTCTCTCCCTCTCGTGTGCATCTCTTTCTTCTCTTTCTCTCTTATTGTCTTGACTATTTGTAACTCTCTCTCTCTCATCTCTCTTTCTCTCTCTAGATCTATCTTTCTCAATTTCTCTCCATTCTCTCAAAACTCTCTTTGTTCTACAACTCTCTTTGCTTATCTCTCGCCTCTCTCTTTGAAAAATCTCTCTCTCTATTTTCTTCTGTTTGTCGATTGGCAATGTTGAAGTTTTTTTAAAAAAAAAACTCCTCTTCTTGATAATTGATAAACTTGAAGTTGTAATTTATTTTTGTTGACTTATGACTTATGAGACTTTTTGAAATGTTCTAATGATCATGGGTTTATTTTGATTTATAATCTACTATATGTCTTTAATTTAAAATTTTATAATGAACATAAATAATATTATAAAATAAATATTATATATATATATATATATATATATATATATGTATATGTATGTATGTATATATGTATGTATATATATATAGTGGGGGACCATTAAATAAATAAATAAAATTTTAAGGACTTTTAAGTAATTATTTCATAGTCTATCTTAAACCTACCTAGACTTATGGAGGCTTAATGTCTTAGACTGCCTTTTTGCCTTGATAACACTGTTGGAAACTATAAGGATATTAATAATATGAAAATTTTCCTGCCAAGTGAGATTTTTGGACAGGAAGCTGATTGCATCATCTGCAAGATATTGTTCCAATTGCAAAACTACTAACCAAAATTATCATGGAGCTTAAAAGACTTTCAACCTAATTGAACGAAAGGTAGGTTATCCTGTGTCAGAGATTTAATCTATATTTATAGTAAACATGATTCATTAGGAATTATTATGATAAATGCACTTATTTTTAATGAGTTCATTTTTTAATAGGTTCATGAATGTATTAGGAATTAATAATATACATGTATATACCTAGTGGTATATGATTCATGAACTTACAAGTTCATGTATGTTTAGATTCACATGTGTATTTAATAGGTAGACTCCTATAAATATCTCTTGTATTTCTCATTTCATCAACAAGCAAACTGCACAAGTTCTAGTGCAGAATTCGAGTTCTTCATCTCCTTCTTGAATATTTTTCTTGTTTAGTGTTTGTGTGCTCACTACATTTTCAACAAAGTGATATTAGAGCTAAGTTGATTTCCATGGCTTCCAACAATAACATGTTGTAGCCCCAATTTTCCAAGTTCAATGGGAAAAACTATATTTAGTGAAGTATACAGTGAAGGTGTTATATAAGTCACAAGACTTATGAGACATAGTCGAGAATGACTATATTGAATCGGAGAATCAAGCTGGACTTACCCATCAATAAGGCAATGAGTTGAAGGAGAATCGAAAGAAGAACAACAAAACACTTTATTTCATCTTTCAAGAGGTAGATAAAATAGTATTTGAGACGATCTCAACAACCACTTCCGCAAAGCAAGCATGGGATACTCTATACAATATATATACAAGGGAGAAGATAAGGTAAAAATGGTGAGATTACAATCTTTGCGTGGTGAGTATGACATTATATGCATGAAGGACTTGGAAACTATTGAAGATTATTTTAACCGAGTCATAATCATATTGAATCAAACGCGGCAAAATAGAGAAAATATAGTTGATCAAAGAGTTGTTGAAAAGATTCTTCACAATATGTCCCGAAAGTTCAAGTATGTTGTTGTTGCCATTGAAGAGTCCAAAGATCTTTTTACAATGTCTTTGGAAAGCTAGATGAGATCATTACAATCTCATGAACTTCGGTTCCAACAGTTTGATATTATTCCTCTGGAGCAAGCGTTTCAAACACAAGTTTCTTTTGGAAGAGGTTCTAGAGGAAGAAAAGGGGGTAACATCAACTGTGGAAGTGGAAGGAGTCAAGGAAGCCTACAAAGCCAGCAAGAGCATCAAAATGGTGACAATTCACATATGCCATCTAGAGGAGGAAGATGACGGGGACGTGAAGTAATCGCGGAAGAAGTTATAATCAGAAACAAGTCCAACGTTACAATTGCTACAAGTTTCGGCATTATCAATCCAACTGTTGGTTGAAAATGAATGATGATCAAACCTCTTTTGTGCACAAGAACATCCAAGGCTATGAGGAATGAGCGATATGTTTTGCTTGACTTAGACGAGAGAATGATCAAGATGAAATATGGTATCTTGATAGTGGTTGTAGTAACCACATGACTAACAATTGAAATGCATTCACAACTTTGGATGAATCAATCCAAAGTGAATTTAGAATGAGAGATGACAACAAGCTTCAAGTCAAAAGTAACGTGACATTTTGTTGTATACAAAACAAGGTACCAAACACTTTGTAATGTTTTCTTTGTTTCCGGTCTTAAACACAATCTTCTTAGTAGTGGACAATTGTGTCTAAAACAATATCATGTCAAGCTTGACAATGATAGATGTGAGATCAAGAATAGGAGCCATAATCTTGTTGTTAAAGTGAAGATGACTAATAACAAGTTGTTTTTGTCAAAGATCAAACCTAAGACATTTTCTTGCTTTAATACCATCGTGAAAGAACCTTCATGGCTATGACATTTACAATTTGGCCATTTGAGTTTCAACACATTGACTTATATGTCCAAGCATAACATGGTGAGTGGCCTGCCAAACCTTCATTATCTAAATCAAGTATGTGAAGGATGTGATTTTGGAAAGCAACATTGACAGTCATTTCTAAACGGAAGTATGTTGGGAGTATCTAGGTATCTTGAGTTAGTTCACTCAGATATTTGCGAACCAATGTAGACACCTTCTCTTAGAGGTAACCAATACTTTCTTACATTTATTCATGCTTATAGTAGAAAAACGTAGCTTTATTTTTTAGAGGACAAGTCAGAAGTTCTTAAGCACTTCAAAATCTTTAAATTTATGGTGGAGAATGACTGTGGTTACTCCATCAAGACCCTACGTTCTAATCGTGGTGGAGAGTATGTTGGTCTCTCGAATTTTTTAAAAGAGCATGACATTTGTCATCAACTTACTATTGGAATGCGCGCACTAGCTAGAAAGCCTATTTCGGCATGCCCTTCGTCCAATAGTCATATTGTCAGGCTTTTATAAGTTCCTTTTGGGCTATGATCTCATGAACCTGTACCCTCATTGAGAGAAGACTTTCCAAGGGGTTATTTACACTTTCCAACAAAATGGAGTTATTGAAAGGAAGAACAGAGCCATCATGGAGCTAGCCAAAAGCATGTTAAAAGCTTGAGGAATGCCAAACACTTTTTGGGCCGAAACAGTTGTATGCACTGTGTATCTGTTAAACAGTGCTTCCACTAAAAGTGTTTGTGACATGACGCTATATGAAGCTTGGAGCGGTAAGAAGCCTAATGTTAGCTATCTTTAAGTATGGGAGCATTGCTTACTCTCATGTGCCCAACGCTTAGAGACAAAAGTTTGATGACAAATTTGAGAAATGTATACTTGTGGGTTTTAGTGAAAATTCTAAAGTTTGCAAGTTATATAGTCCTCTTACTAAAAAGACCATCGTCAGTCAGTTGAGATGTCTTGTTTAATGAAGAAGAATCTTGGAATTGGGATGTTGATGTCAAATAAAAATATATTGTCATCAATGAAGAAGAACGTGAACACCCGAATAACAATTATGATGGTGTGATCGATTCCTCTTCATCTTCATCATCATCTTCTTCAATTGATGATGACTCTCCTCCAAGAAGATTCACAAGCATTTCTGATATCTAGGGCTCAATGACACCGATATCAGACATTAATTTTACCAATTTTGTGCTTTTTGTTGTTGTTGACCCTATAACTTTTGAAGATGCTTGACAAAATGCAAAATGGAGACAAGCAATCGATCAAGAAATTGATTCCATTAAAAGAAATGACACTTGGGAGCTAGTTGAGCTTCCAAAGGAAAAACTCCTCATTGGAGTCAAGGGGATTTACAAGACCAAGTTAAATTTATGAGGAGAAGTTGCAAAGTATAAAGCATGACTTGTTGTTAAATGCTACAAGCAAAAATATGGGGTAGATTATCAAGAAGTTTTTGCTCCTGTTGCACGACTTGAAGCCATTCGATTAGTCCTTGCTTTGGCAGCACAACATAGTTGGAGCATTCATCCAATGGACGTGAAATCTGCATTCTTGAATGGAGTTCTTGAAGAGGATGTTTATATTGATCAACCTTTGGGGTATGTGAGGAAAGGGGAAGAAAAGAAAGTCTGCAAACTTAAGAAAACACTCTATGGGCTACAACAGACGCCTCGAGCATGGTACAACCTAACTGACAACTACGTTCTAGAAAGTGGCTTCAAAAAATGTCCATATGAACATACTCTCCATATTAAAAAAGGTAATGATGGTGATATTCTTATTGTTTGCTTATATGTTGATGATTTATTCTTTACAGGCACAAGTGATCGAATAGTGGTGATTTTAAAAAATCAATGATGAATGATTTTGAGATGACAGATATGGGTCTCCTCCATTTTATTCTTGAAATGGAGGTGAAGCAAAGTCATGCATGCATCTTCATATCTCAAAAGAAGTATGCAAATGACCTATTGAAGCGATTTATGATGGACAGTGCAAAGCCCCTATGTACTCCCATGGAGTTTGGCCTGAAGTTAAGAAAGAATAGTGAAAATGATCATTTTGTTAGTCCAACGCTCTATCGAAGCCTCGTTGGAAGTCTAATATATCTATTTGCAACCAGACCGGATCTCACTTTTGCAGTAAACCTGATTAGTAGGTATATGGACTCACCAAAGAAAAGTCATTGGGAAGCTGGTAAAAGGATTCTAAGTTACGTTTGTGGCACAGTGAATCATGGTATAACTATGAGAAGTTAGATCATCCATGTTTGGTTGGTTACAGTGATAGTGATTGGCGTAGCAATTATGATGATTGCAAGGGAACGTTTGCTTATGTTTTTAACATTGGTTCCGATGCAATTTTATGGTCCTTGAAGAAGCAGACAAGTGTGACTCATTCTACTGAGCAGAATATTTGTCTTTGTCAGCTGCAGGTTGCCAAGTACTTTGGTTGAGATGGGTGTTACAAGAACTCAAACAAGTTCTTGGAGAGGCGACAAGTTTGTTTTGTGACAACAATTCGACCATTGCTCTTACCAAAAATTCAGTATTTCATGGAATGAACAGGCATATTCGTATCAAGTATCATTTCATTAGAGATTTGGTAAAAAAATGGTGAAGTTATGATCAAGTATTATTCGACTCATGATCAGGTGTCTGATATTTACACTGAGGCATTGAAGATCGAGAGTTTTTTGAAGCTAAAGCAAGTACTTGCTGTTGGTCCACATCTAACTTAAGAGGGGATGTCAATGACTAAGTTAGATTTCTTTTGTAGTACATGAATCATGTTTAAGAGGGGATGTTAGAGATTTAACCTATACTTATAGTAAGCATGATTCATTGGGAGTTATTATGATGAATGCATCTATTTCATTGGTTCATGAATGTATTAGGAATTAATAATATACTGTATGTACCTAGTGGTGTGTGATCCATAAACTCATAAGTTTATATATGTTTAGATTTATATATGTATTTAATAGGTAGGCTCCTATAAATACCTCTTGCTCTTGTATTTCTCATTTCATCAAAAAAAAAAAAAAATTGCACAAGTTCTAGTGTAGAATTCAAGTTCATCTCCTTCTTGAATATTTTTCTTGTTTAGTGTTTGTGTGCTCACTACATTTCCAACATCCTGTTCTAGGAAGGCAGGGTATTTTAAGCAGACTCAGTCTGGCCACCCTGACTGGAGGTTGTCCCACCAGTTTGAACAAGTAGTCAAAGAAGAGAAACAAGTTTTTAAATAAATCAACTATTTTTCTAATATATCTACTTAAAAAAGTTTTTCACTCTCGCATGTACATATATGTATAAGGAAATGATTTTTAAATTGTTTTTTTTTAACGAATTTTGTGAGTTTAAGATTAGATATAAGATTAAGACACAAATCGAAAAGGGGGTGTTGCACAAGTATATATAAAATCATTTCAAAGGTACTTGCCACAAGATTGAGGGCATTATTACAGAAGACCGTTGAGTTGTACTCGTTTGCCTTTTTGGAGGGAGATAGATCTTAGATCCGATGCTCATTGCAAATGAAGTAGTTGAATATTACAAATCATAAAAAAAGGAGATGTAGTTTTCGAGGTTGATTTTGCAAAATCATATGGAAAGGATCAAGTAGAGATTTACCATCTTCAATATGCAAATGATGCTCTACTCTTTCTAGGTGGGGAGGAGGAAAACGTGGTTAACGCTTTACATGCTAGCATGGCTTTTGTGAAACTTAAAGGCCAAGAGACAATCTCTCAAAGAGTCAAATGGCTTGAATAAATTTATCATAGGATTATTTACTCAACCTTGCTGATAAGATTGGTTGATTATTGGGAGAGAGGGCTTTTAAATACCTTGGTCTTCTTTTGGGCAGTGTTGTCAAGGCGTCGCCTAGGCATCCAGCCCCTCTCACCGCCTAGGCGCTAGGAGGGCTTCTCTGTAAATTTAAAAAAAAAAAAGGAGGACTTTTAATTAATTAATTATTTTTTTAATTTTAATCTAAATCTAATAACTCTGTTCTCAAACCTCTCAAAGTCAAACGACTCGAACCAACTCCAACGATCATCTCTGAGACTCCAACAATCATCTCCAACACTCCGGCGAGCAACTCTGACGTCTTTTTAGTGAGCAACTCCGACAACTCTCTCCATCTCATTGTGCATGTCTCTCCCTTTCTCTCTCTACTCTCTTTCTGCGTCTCTCCAGCTCTCTTTGTTATGTCTCTTTCTCTTTTTGCATCTCTCCCTCTTTGTCTTTCTACATCCCTCCCTCTCTCTCTACTCTCTTCCTCTCTTTCTACATTTCTCTTCTTTCTCTATATCTACGTCTCTCTTCTATCTCTTTACGTCTCTATCTATCTCTCTATCTCTCTCTCTCTCTCTTGTGCGCGCAAAATTAGCTTTTCTTTTTTGAATGTTATGAATATGAAGTATGTGAACTTATGATGATCATGATTTTATCATAATGTATTATTTAATATGTCATTATTTATAATTTTATAATTTATATATCATTAATTAATCAAATGTAAAATATAAATAAATAAAATTATAAAAAGATATTAAACAATTTTTCAGGAATATATATATATATATATTGGGTAAGGGACCAATTAATAAATAAATAATTTTTCAGGGATCTTTAAATAATTATTTTAACGATTGCCTAGGCGCCGCCTAGTCCTCGCCTAGGCCCCACCTTGCCTTATGAGGCTTACCGTCTTAAACCGCCTTACCGCCTTGACAACACTGCTTTTGGGCAATAGTCCATTATCTTTTAATTGTTGGGCACTAGTTATATCCAAAATTTTGTAGAGGTTGAGTTGTGGTAGGAGAACATTTCTTTCCAAGGGGGGGAGGCTTCCAATTATATCACTATTGGAGGCTATTTTCCTATCTATTATATGTGCATCTTTTGAGTTCCAAGTTTGGTGGCTGGGCAAATTGGGAAAGAAATTGGAAGCTTCTTTTGGTAAGATACACATGGAGGGAAGATTTCATACTTATCCGATTTGAAGTTTATCCAACAGTCAGTGGACAAAGGGGGTCTTGAAATTGGGAATATTGCACCAAGAAATGTGGCATATTGTAGTAAGTGGATATGGCGGTTTTTGGAGAGTCCTCAAATCTCATGGTGTGAGTTATGGAAAGTAGGCATGGGCCGCATGGCAGGTTATGGGGCTAGAAGATCCTATCTAACACACGATCTCCTTGGAAGTTTAATAATTTTTTTGTTTGTGTAGAGGGACCACATGGGAAATTTAGGATTGGGAAAAAAGAATCTTTCAACTTCGGGACAATGGGCGGCTGGCTAATCCTTTTCCTCATCTCTACCATTTCTCTTCCTTTTGTAATCAGCCCAAAGTTTTCTTTTTATCCAACAACTTCCATTTAGAGCACACTTTACCTCCATCATGGAAGCTTCATCTCAACCATGAAATGGTGGAATAGATACATGATTACCATTGTTAAGTAATGTCAGAATATTGCAATCCATGGACAAAATCCCATGGAGAAGACATCTAATGTTCTCTGTTAAGTCTTTTCATTCTTTTCTTCTTGTGTCATCCCCGCCTCATGATGGTCATTGTTATGCTCATATCTGGGTGTGGGTCGGGTATGTTTTGTAGGGAGGAAATTAAACTTACAATGGTTTTTTAGTTGGGGCAATTATATGTATTTGGATTAGATCATCTTAATGTGGGGTTGTGAGTTTCTTCAGAGTTGCATTTTATGTAACACTACTGGTGAACTTTGTACTCTTTTAGCGTTCATCAATACATATCTTTGTTTCCGGTGAGTTGGTTGTACAATCAACTCTAATGTGGGGAAATGTGTCTTTGGGAAATATTATTTGGAGCTTGTCTACAAAGTTCAATATTCAAAATGTGAAGTTGTTGATCCTGTTCTGTCCCTGTTTACCTTGGATGTGCCTCTTGTTCCTTCCCCAAACATGGAAATTGATTACAGTTGCAGGATTTATGTCGTTAAACCTACTACATATTTGCTTTATCTTACACAGTATGTCCAATCTCCAAATTGAGATGGGTGGCGTATTGATATCTATCTATCCTATTTTTGGCACTCCATGTATGCCTTGTTGAGGTATACATCTCTCTCCCCCTCTCTTCCTCTTTTTTCTTTTATCTCACCTCTATTTATTCTTCATCTTTCATTGGTTCTATTTCTATTATTCAGTAATTACTTTTTTAGAATCTGTGTTAGGCTATTTTTTGTTGAAATTATGTATGTATGGAATCACTTTCATCATTGAATTATTATTTACTGCAGACTAATAATTTGTGCTCTAAGTTAGATTTAAATATTATTGAAATTTTTATTTTCTGATATCTACGTATAGTATAAAAATGTGAGTCAATTGCATGTTTGTTTGGTGAATGTCCTTTTGCTAGAGAGGTATGGTAGATGGAAAAACCATTTTCCAATGGTTCAGGGGAATGACTATAATGGGATACAAACCCTTGTTTTTCCTGTTTTTGAGGGTGTGCGGCAGCTGTGGCAGGCTCATTAGAACATGGTATGCTTGTGATCATTTAGACTTTATGGAACGAAAGGAATCCACTTGTGTTTGAGGATAAATCATCATCACCTTTTGAGGTCTGGGACAATTCCTGAGCTCTGACATCTTTTTGGATTAGCAGTAGTTTGTGATCTTTAGGTTATACCATCTTTAATTGGTTGAGAGGGTGGACCACTTTTGTTCAGTTTTAATTTCACTGGATGATAGATGATGTATACAAACACTGGTTGGTCATATCTTGACAACATTTTTTGTGTATGATCACCCTCAAACCCTCTACATTCAGCTGATTTCTTCTTTATTGACTTTTATAATTTCCTTTGTGCAATATCTGATTAATGTCTGTCTCAAGGTTTTGAACTCCAGTCAATACTTCTAGGCCAAGTATAATTCTTTCCAGTTATACCCAGTGATTTGAATCTCCATAATTTTGATGTGCTTACTACAGCGAAACTACTGTGTTTCTGTGCTCTTTGGACATCTGAAAATGTCTTTTGGATCCATACTACTACTCTTAACCAAGAAGCTTAGGAGACTTCTTGTCTTATAGTCTTCTCAATTACTGCCTCCCACTTGTTGTATTCATGCACAAATGAAACCTTTTTAAGTTTCATTTGAAATGTTTGTGTCAGCCATTGCACCCCTTTGTCCTTGATCAAGTGATACTGGTATCGAAAGTTTTTGCCAGAAAGCTTCTTGTCATGGTGCCTTTTCAAGAATCATTATATTTTTCATCTTCCCTCGTAACCACCTCTGACATGTTTCACGTTTCTAAAGTTGTAGTTATCTTAATAAGATTCTGAAATTTCAAATTTGATTTTTGTTTATGTTAATTATTTTCATAAACTTTCAAATGCGAGGAAATGTTGTATCATAAGCCATGGAGGCATATATTTCAGTAAGGACATGAACTTTGGAGGAAAAACAGACGACAATATTGCTTATATGACCTTGAAGATTGAATAATTGACTTATGGCTCTGATACCATGTTTACAAAAACTCATCTAGAAATCTGTCTAAATAAAGAATGGCACACCAATGCTTAACAAATGTAACAATCCAAAGATTGTGATTCATCATTTGTAATCTGGGTTTGATAGCATACCATACGATGGAATGAGCTTATTCTATTATCTTTGTAACATGTTACATTCTTAGTTTTCTCTCATATCTGCGATATGACATTCTGATTCTATTTTCCCTTTAGTTGCAATGGAAACATGTCTAGATAAATGTTGCTTTGTAAAAATTGATATCCAGCAATAAATTATATGAATTGCTTTCCCTGATCTGTCTCTAATATTATCCAGATTCTTTTGGTAAAAAACGATTGCTACCTGCATTTGCTTGATCTGTTCAGTTGACAAATTAAGAGTTTGTTGCTTATCCACGAGTCAATTTAAGATTTAGATCGTAGCACATAACCTTATGTAGGAAATTACCCAGTTATTTTTGCATATGCTGTAGATCTGTGATCGATTCATTTGCAGGAGGCTTGTGCAAAGGTTGTATGACAGAGTGCTCACAATTGGCCTTAAAGGTTATGCACAACAGTATGTATATAATACTTATCAAACAATCATTTTTTTTTAATTCATTTGGGGCTTTCATGCCAATTCATTCATAATCGTAATATGTAGATCACTTTGTTTTTCTAAATGAATTCACCTTTTCCTGTTTGCTACGTTCCATGAAGCTTGTAAAATTTTTTCATGTAAGTGGAGATTTTTGTTTTCTGCAGACATCAAACTATTATTTCTCGGCTTGCTGACTGGGAAGGCATCAGCAAGGTACTCTTATGATTCATTTTGGTATTTAATGATAATGTTATTGATGACTGTTACTGCGATAGATCAACATGAGTTAACCTGCTAACTTATAGGAGGCAATTTTTGATTTTACTTCCTATCCTCAAAAAGGAGGTTGTTGCTAGATTTCACTACTTTTTTTTCTTTTCTTTTTTTTTTTTAAACAGAAAAGGATATGTACCTTTCTTGTCATTATTTGAGTTTATTTTTGTCGTGTTAAAGAATAAGCTTTTGTTATTTTAAAATGAAGTTGAGATTCTTGAGCCTCTATCAAGAAACTCCACGGTAAAATAATCTATAACACATAGAAAGAAAAGGTCCTTATATTATTACATTAATATTTTTGAGATCCTAAATGGATACTAATGTAGATCAAGTACCAACAAATCTACCCAAATCATCATAATGAGTTTCTTGACTACAAGGAAAATAGGTCCCTCTTCTATTATAACTTAATTGATCTAGTTTTCTTCAAATTAAATCAATCTAGTTTCTGAAATAAAATTGACGTTGCATGACTTCGATTGATCCATCTTCTTTTGCATGGCCTCTTCCACATTTACCAACTTACATCAATTCAACTTTTTTAAAATGAAATCTAAGTTGCATGGCTTCAATCAATCCTGCTTCTTTTGCACGACCTTTCTCACACACTTACCAACTTATGTCAACTCAACTGGACTCAATGCATTTACAAAAGCATGGTACTTGACTAGCATACTAAAGCCAAACAAATTCTGCTCCCTCTAATATATTCATCTTCAATCCTATTTTTACGACAAATTTATCCTAGAGTTGAGTTTATTTTATAAAGGCTTCTTAGTTCTTACTAACCCAGAGTTGACTTTCTTCATAAAAATATGGTGGATTTTTTTACATAAATCCTCTGTGCCTAATTAACTTTTCAAATTAATTCTAATTTTCTAGTGACTGAATTTTATGAAGAAGCTGAATTTTTATATCCTTGGGTCTTCCAGTTTCTTTTTGTGATAGGTAGCGTTCCAAACTCTTCCTTATTGTAATGATAAAAATTTTTCAATAAACTTGTGTCCTTCCTATCCAATATTTGTGTGTAATGTGAGCACTGCTCAACCTTGTTTCTGAAGTCCATATGCTCTATCCAAATATGTTCAAATCTGCAAGGGATTGGACCCCTCTTCAATGACTTGTTATTCAAAGTACTAGGGCGGTGGATTGAAGTCAGTCTTGCATAGACAGTGGCAGAAAGTTGTAGAGTGCTTTGCCTTTTGGTTCTATGGTCTTTTGTTGAAAGTGAAAAACAAAAGAGTCTCCCAAAACAACTTTTGTTTGGTGGCTTGGGTCTGGGAGCATTCCTTTCTTAGCATTTTTTGGATTGCTAATAGCTAATTATTGTTGGGTTACTCCTTAGGGAATTGTACAGGTTTATAACTATTTCATTGATACAAGTATACTATCTTTAGTTTCTTTTTTATTCTTTTCTTAAGTGTCAATCTTGCTGAAGCCTCTCTTGTCTTTGAAAAGGCTTCTTATCACCCTTGACCTATAAGAAATTTGTCAAGCCTACAACAAACTGTGTTTCCTCTGAAATTCCCCAACTTAAATGAGCATTCACAAGAGAGGGTCCTCCAAACCAAGCTCATTAATAAGGCTATCATTTTTTGAACGTTTCTTGACTTGTTATCAACCTTGAACTGTTCATTATCCAAGGATTCCTCAATATTTAAAGTCATCCCCCACGCCACGGCCAATTGTTCCCACACAAATTACTTGTGCCAGCTGTATCTTCCCAAAACCTGTGCTCATCAATAAGGATATGGAGTTTTTCACTGTGTTATCAGCCTTGAATGGTTTAGCTTTTCTCGAAGATAAAATCATACTGTTAAAGTCGCCCCCAGCACCCAACTTGTCTCACACAAAAAATGCACGCTGGCTATTTCTTCTAAGATCCTGTGATGATGTCCTGTGGAGAGGTTGGTCCATTAAGTATTGTTAACAGCTAGTTAAAATAATTGCCAGCTTCAATTGAAAATGAGAGATAGAACACCTGACACGATTTTAGAACACCTAAATGGGCCTTGAATCCATTTTCTATTTTAAGAGGGTTTTTTTTTTTTTTTAAATTATTTGGGAGCTGGCACTTGAGTGTATTTTCTGTAACCAAAGTGCTCCTTCTTGTGATTTCCTAGATTATTCTTCAGGACTACTTGGAGCTTGTTATATACCATAAATGTTACGTGAGGCAAAATCTTCCTCATTTTCCCGACCGTTAACAAGCTCTGGCCTTGCATCATATACACTCAATGTGAATTATATCCTATAATTTGTTTGAGCATTTTCTCTCTCAAATACCTAAACAAAATAAACAAATACATGGAATTCAATTGGTTCTTCTTTATTTTGGCTAGAGAATTATTTTATTTTGCTCCTTCCAGTAACGTTTCTTTCATCTCATTTGCTGGTTTTTTAACAGTCACGCTCTGTTCGGGACTTTGACAACTATGCCACCTGTCTTATAGGAAAATTTGAGGTATCAAACATTGACCTTCATATCTTATCTCTTTTCCATTGAACTAATAAAAAAATACAAATCTTTCTTGTCAGACTGTGGATACATACTACCGACATTGTAGTAGTGCTGCTTTTGTTGGTAATGTATCAATACCACTTCTTTGTATTAGTTCTTTGGATGATCCAGTTTGCACGAAGGAAGCAATTCCATGGGATGAATGCAGGTTGAATTGCCATTCTTTGTCTTTTCTAAGGTTTTACATTTCTTGGTAGTTCTCTTTCCATATAATATCTTCTTCAAGCTGACAATATCATTTTATAGGGCAAACAAAAATGTTGTGCTTGCAGCTACACCACATGGAGGACATTTGGCATTTTTTGAGGGTTTAACTGCGAACCATTTGTGGTAGCCAACAACCTATTGATACTCATCTTCTTCCTTTCTCACTTTTCTACATCTTCAATGAAATGTCATTATGTTTTTTTGGAATTGGTTTGAGAAGACTTCTTGTAGACCGCACAGTTTTTCATGAATATTGTTGCAGTGCATGTCCTTTTAGGCTTCAGATAAATGCTATCATACTTTCTGATTTCACATATTAATTATAAATTCAATTGGTGTGACAATTGTTTTGACTCGGCGGACTGAGTAGATATCTAACTAATGCTTTCCAACTCCTGTGTGCCTGCTCAACATTGATTTATCAATAATTTCTTGGGTGGTGGTTGGTCATGGCAAAGTTAGTATGGGTGTTCTCCGGTCTAGGTTTCTACAGCTCTTTATGGATGTTCGCTTGTAATCATCTGCTCACTTCCTAGTTAGGATGGAAGTGAAGCCGGTGGGCGATCAGCATTTTGTTTGGCATGATCAGTGGAATGTTATGTGTGGTGGCAGAGGAAGTCTAGGGCTTTTGCGGATGCAGTTTCCTCTTCACAGGAAGTGTGGGAGAACTCTCATAAGCGGGCTTCTTTTTTTATTAGTAATTCTTCCTTGTCGTTGGGTTACTCCTATGTTAGAGTGGATAAGAGGCTGAGACAAATTTGTGCAGAATTGATCTTTGGGTTGACCTAATCTATATACTGTACAGTCTCTTACACATATCGATTTATATACATATTTAGTTTCTTTGAGCAAAAAAAAAAAAAAGAACTCACGGCTGCTTGCACGAATATGTATCATGCATGCGGACGAATATGTATCATGCATGCGGAAATCTAAGAAGATAGCTATCTTATTTCGTAGTTGTTATCTTAGATTATGTTCTTTATTTGACTTTCCTATCGTTAGCTCTGCAAGCATAAAAACTGCTGGGATCACCTACTAAGGTTTTTGTTATTGCCGCAACAAATTAAGAGGATTCTGTTGCTTTGCAGGTGGGTACAGGCTGTTGAGGAATTCCTGAGTGTCTTGCACACAAGCCCATTTATGCATAGAAGACAAAAACAGGTAATAATACTTGAGTGGATCCCTGTTCTCTGTTTTAGTTATTGGAGATAAATTATGAAAGCTGAGATAGTAGACTTGCTAGCCAAATCCGCAAGACTGCTGGAGTACAAAATGTCTGTGGGCCTGTTTGGTTTAGAATCTAGAGATTCTTTTTCTTTTGTTTTAAAAACAAATATTTTTTGGGAAGATAAATGGTTTTTCAAAAAAGTGAAGAAAACTAAATTTTGTATCGAATCTTAAAATTAGTGAAAGAAACAAGAAACAGCAAAGGTTGTTCTTTTGTTTCCAATGTCTTCAGAACACACACCAAAAAAAAAAAAAAAAATGATGTTTTGAAAATTTTTTCTTTCAAAAACTAGTTTTGGATGTTAAAATGGTTTAAAGCCCTTTAGGATCTTAATGAACGACAGTTTCTTTAACCATATCTGTATCAGTTTCTCTCATGCTAGTTATTAACTGTCAATTTTACTTCACTGCAGTTACAGAATCTTGGTTCTGATTTTGCTCAAGAACCTGCGGTTGATCAGGGCCCATATATTAGTTTCACTGGAGATGGAATGGTGGCTGCCATGGGTAACGAGAAAACTAATGATCTGGTAGAGAATTTACATCATAAGCAGAATATTCTTATAAGTGGGATTGAGAACAAAATTGAATTTGATAGAGGAGAACCAAGTGACCAAAACTGCGAAAACCAGACAGGCTTTATTGATGGCTGTGAAGAGTCCTCCAAAGAAGCTAAAAATAGTGTCCAAGGCGTCACCAATCCTCATGACATGGTGGCTACCGTGAAACAAAGCGTGTATCAGCTTTCACGACACAATAAGATATCCATGTGGTTGCTTGCGTACATTGCTATTGCAACATCTTGGCCTTTCTTGGGGTCAGCCATCTTCCTGGGCTTCAAGAGAAAGTTCAGGAATATCTTGCCCAGAGCATGGCCGGGGAGGTAGGCACAGCTTTAACGTTGTTTTGATTGCTTATACGGATAGCAATGGAGAGCAGCAACATTGCTCAAGTGAAATAAATGTGTTTGGGACAATTATTTATCCTCCATCCAAAGAAATATTCAAATGAAACATATATTTACATTATTCACAAAGCGTAAACATAAACATTATTTTCACATCAATCTGTGTTTTTCTTCCTCAATTTTGCATTTCATGCATGGAACTAATTAAAAAAATTGTGGATTTGAGGGAGATCATTAGGCTATGTATATTGTATGCAATTACAGATACCTACCTTATTTGAAACATGTTTATTCATGTATGGTTCAAATTCACGTAGAGCATTTTCAACTCGCCCCAAATCGCACCCCATTTTACGCTGGGTGCTACAGTGCTCCATAAGTTGCAGGGTACTATAGCTTCCTGCTGAGAGTGGTGCCCCCTTTCTTTTTTTTTTTTTCTTTAAATTTTTTTCCCTGTTTTTTTTTTAATATTTATTTTTAAAGACAAACAAAAAACTTTCTTTTTATCAAATATTTTTAAAATAATGTTTAATTTGCGTAATATTTGTAATTTTTAATGTATTGATTATAAATTTATAATAAAAAGTTTAGTTTAATTTAAAACATTTAAATTTTTTAAATTTATTTATTTTTTATTTAAGTGTAGATACATTAATTTCAAAGAAAATAGTATAAAAAATATATAATTAGATTAAAAAAGAATATTTCAATTTAGAGGGAGAAATGACATAAATGGGTTCAAGATGAATTAGAATTCAAAAGAAGGTGAGACTTTAAAGGAAAAGTCCTTTCAAATATAAAGGAATGGGTTGAAGATCCTGTTATGTCTTTAATCCTCTTTGGAACTTGTCTAATTTTAAATTTTTATCAGATTACTTTTCATATTTATATAATTTTAAGAAAATGTAATTATATTTTTAATTTCATAATACTTTCACTTAAAAAATTGTTAAATTTTTTTTATCAATTATCAATCTTAATATGATAAAATAATTATAATAAATATTTTAATGTTTGCTTTAGAGCATTAATAAACCGTTACGTAATTTAGAAGCATGTAAATCATATAAGTAGTTTTAATAATTATTTTCTTGAAGTATTTACAACATACGCTTAATTGAGATATTTGTTCATTTGAGAATTATTTATTTCTTGAATTTGCTATTCAGTAATTATATACAATAATCATGTTCGCCTTTGCAAACATGCAAAAGATTATTAATATCTTGAAAGTTTTTTTTTTTAATGATATTATTAATATCCTTCAGACGCTATTGATATAAATTATTTGTTTAAGTTTATACTAAAATATAAAATTAGTATCAATTAATTACACATTATATTCGACTTAACTATACTTTCCAAAATATATTTGGCTCGTGATTAACAATAAATTATAGGGCTTTTTACATGTCTATACAATATTTAAAAATATATTACAGCTATACCATGTATTTCAATACTATACATATAATTAAAAATTAATTACAAAAATATCAGAAATTGGAGTATTACCATTTTAAACCCAAAAAGCCCATAAAATCAGCAAAAAAAATAAAAAATAAGCAACCAAAAAATGAAAACTGCTTTTCTTTCACAATAATGAAGCATATTAGGAGAAATAGATTTTTATTTGACCAAAAAATTAGTTTGCTTATATTTTGTTTATATTTTTTGGTATATTGTGATATATTTTGATATATTATAGTATATTTTGGTATATTTTGTTTATATTTCTTATAATATGCATACAATATATAGAAAGTAATATGTATACTAAATTCTGAAGCATATTTTGGTACATTTTTGTATATTTTGGTATATTTTGTTTATATATTTTGGTATATT
>JAJIYU010000723.1:0-44986 GCA_030144865.1 Tinospora cordifolia | reverse complement strand
TTTAAGTGCTTAACATGCCAACAAGTGAAAGTAGAACACCGGAAAGCCTCGGGAATGTTGCAACCACTCCCTAGTCCTGAATGGAAGTGAGATAACATTGCCATGGACTTTGTCAGTGGTTTACCCAAAAACCAAAAAGGAGAAGACACTGTTTGGGTGATTGTGGATCACCTCACCAAAGTGGCTCATTTCCTGTCAATCAGATCCACAGACCAAGTCAGTAAGCTGGCAGAAATCTATGTGAAAGAAATCATCAGACTTCATGGTGTACCCAAGACTATCGTGTCTGATAGAGACACTTGCTTTACTTCACAGTTCTAGTAGAGTCTCCAGAAGGAGATGGGTACTAAGCTCACCATGAGTACAACCTTTCACCCTCAGACGGATGGTCAGTCTGAAAGAGTTATCTAGATTTTGGAGGATATGTTGAGGTCTTGTGTTTTAGACTTCCAGGGGAACTGAAGCAAGTATATACACCTGGCTGAGTTTGCCTATAAGAACAGTTACCAGGCAAGCATAAAGATGGCTCAATTCGAGGTTCTCTATGAAAGACCTTGCATATCACCTACTTGTTAGGCTGAGCTTGAAGATCATATATTAACTAAGCCAGACTTGGTGGAAGAGATGAGCAACCAAGTCAAGTTAATACAAAGGAGACTGACTACTGCATAGAGTCGTCAAAAGAGTTATGCTAATAAGAGGAGAAGACCACTAGAGTTCCAAGTTGGGGACAAAATTTTCTAAGGGTTAGTCATCAGAAGGGTATCAAAAGGTTTGGATTCAAAGGAAAGTTATCTCCGAGGTTTGTAGGACCCTTTGAAATACTTAGAAGAATCAGAGAATGTGCTTACGAGTTGGATCTACCAGACCGGATGACTTCAGTTCATAACGTATTCCATGTCTCCATGTTAAGAAAGTACGAACTTGACCCCTCTCACATCATCCACTAGGAGGAAGTGGACATTCAAGATTTAATAAAAGAAGATGGTGAAAATAACCACGTACCATCATGACAAACATGTGAATTGCTATGGATGTTCTTTTCATATGATTAGTTCATATAGTTTTAAGACCAAAGTACTTGGTTGGTTGATAAGTTCCCTTAAGTTCCAAAAGTCCAATGAAATTGGCTAAGAAAAGCTATATTTCACTCTAAGGAGGTACTTTGTTAAGAACATCAAAGGCTTAAAAATCGTTTTGGTCAAAGTCTCAACTTTAAACAAATGGATGCTTGAAACGCCTAATATATGCAAGTGTTTGAAACACAAATGTATTATTGGTTTGAATTTGAAAAATGGTTATTTGAAAAAGATCCACTGAGCTTTGTGTTTACCCCTTCCTCTTTTTTTTTTTTCCAGGATATTAAATTATGAAGACCATGAAATTTGGATAGTTTCTATTTTAGCAAGTTTCTACTTTTTTTTTTAAGTTTCCTTTTAATGTAAGGGCATGTTGCCAAATTTTGAAGTTTCTATTTTAGAGGTTATGAATTTCTTTTGATCAACAATGTAATAGTTTACTTTTACATTAGAAAGTTATGTATTTTTTTTATGAATAAAGGAGTTGAATTTTTCTTTATCTTTAATTGCCTTGATTTTATTAAGTGAAAATTTGTATTCTTGAATTTACTCTAAGGCATGAGGTATTGAAAAATAAAAAGTCAAGTTTATGTCGCTTGTAAAGTAACATGGACCCAACTCGCCAAATGGTTAAGTCCACTATCAAAGAATGGTGGTTATGTCCAATACTAAAAGAATGTGGGGGTTGGGGTGTTATAGCGTGATTCTTGACATGGATGTAAATAGAAAGGAAGATGATGGAGTGCTTAAAACAATCATTAAGTAAGGCTTCTTAGTTCCTCCAAGCTTCCACTTCCGTTACAAGCACACACTGAAAAAAAGAACACAAGTTGTCAAAGGGTGAGATTCTTTGAAGGCATCCAATTTATAGACATAGGGGAAGGACTTAAGCTTATAGATACAGGGGATTGGTAGAGAAGGTCATGGGAGTCTTAAAATGGTGTATGGGGTCCCTTCCACATAATTTGGTTGAGCGAGAGAATGGTTAAGTGTTAGTTGAGCCACCATTAGTGAAGCTACTATTTATGGTGCAAGTTGGTGATCATAGAGTAGTGGCCATTTTTAACCAAGGGTTGTGAGTATATGGGTTAACTTATTGGATGGTCCATACCTGATTCAAAAGCTTAAAGTGTGAACTTTCAAGATATGAGCATGTAGCTTGTTTATGACCCTTGGATTGACAAAAAAATAAAGGTAAACTTGGTTGCTTGGCCATGTGTTATTGCAACGTGCTACATTTTGCATGTGACACATTGCATACTCGATAGCCTACCTACACATTGTGCATGATGTAGCGTGCTGCATATTTCGCTCTTTTAAAATTCCCCTAGGTGCCTCTAGGATTTTGATACCAATCTTGTTACTTAATTTGATCTTTCTCCATGGGTCGATGTTACCTATTTGAATAATTATCATGGTGACTTTAGGTAGTCATTTGTCTCTTCCTTAGGAATTGGACCATGTTGTTAATTCCATTGCCACTTTTGGATCTATAGAGGTTGCAACAATTCGAAAGGCTTATTGTGTTATCTTAAACTGTTAACATGTGAGGTATTTGGTTATGTACTGGGCCATATCTTTTTATATACCTTTTGTAACACCCCATAATTTAGAGAGGTTGACATAATATTATATATGTAGATGTAGCATATATGGTATTACGTGTTGGCTATAATTTCACTTTTATAGAGTGGGTTATAAAAATGTTAATATCAGAGCCTAGGTTTTAAAAGCTTTAAAAAGATCAAATTTTCATATGACATTATATCGATTATATGAGTTTTTACATGGGTAATTATTTTAGGCTAACAAGTACCATGGAATGTGATCTTGATGGAGTTTCATTTCCTTGTAAACTTTAGTGTTAAAAAAAAAATTTAGAATCAGCCATGGACCCAAATGAGAAATTAAACCAAATACTTGAAGCCATACTTGCTTTACAAAAACAACAACAAGCTTTACTAGGAACCTTGTTGGTACAGTTGCAGGGCAACAAACAGGTACCACAGAATGCTTTAGTAGAAGGTGAACAAAGTAGTGTGAGTGTTCTTGTAAGAAATAAAATTGAATTAGCTAGTGGTTCTAGTATAGTACAAGCTAAGGTGGTAGCACCTGTAGATCCAAATACTATCAGAGGTAAAATGAGAAGGTGATGAAAGTTTTCAAGTAGAGTGTTCCTATTGAGTTTCCTGGATGTGTTGTGCTTGAAACTATTGAGAGATGGATGAAAAGGATGGAGACTATTTTTTGTGATATGCAAGCTTCTGATGCAAAGAAGGTAAAACTTGTGAGGTTAAAACTTGTTGATAAGGTAGATGATTGGTGGAAGAGAATGACTAGTAGGGCTACTGAGATTCAGACTTGGACCAAGTTTAAGGAGCTATTTTATGAAGAATTCAAGTGCTTAATTAAACAATGGGGTGTTACTCCTTACCACTGGTAAGATTCCATCATGTTCTAGTATATTGTATCCCTTTCTGGTTTTAAAGTGTACCTAGTTTGATGTGCCTCAAAGAGGGTGGTCTATCTCATCTAGTCATCATAGGGTATGTAGATCTATTTCTTAGTCTTAATAGTCCCTCCACATCAACATGGAACTATGAGTGTCTGCCTTGTGGTATCCCAACTTTAATATTTGCAATCTTTACATCCTAGGAATAAGACTCAAGTAAATGTCACAAGAAATTTGACTTGCATTCAATGCTAGATAGGAAAGGGACATTTGTGTCTGTGCATGCTCCCAAGTCCTCTAAGACCTAGTAAGCCTATGCTTTCTTCTTGTCCTTTATATGTCACTTTTGACTTAAAAGATCAACTATGAATTTGGTCTACTTGGTTGGTAAAGCACCATAAGTCACAACCGTACACAAAGTTCAACAAATGTGAATGTTGGATGAAGATAGTCAAATTTTTAAGTAGAGGTAGTCATGATTTGGAAGCAACTCAAGACGATTATTTAGATTAGAAGCTTCTTGAGGTTAGTTGAATATTACAAATGGTAAGACTTCTGTAAGTTAGTCAAACCTATGATTAAGTTAACTAAGAAGGTAGTCAAGTGCATTTGGAATGATTGATGCAAGTCTACTTTATTAGAGTTGAAGAAGAGGTTGTCTAAGACAACTATACTAACCATCCCAACACAAGGAGTGGGATATGAAGTGTATATTGATGCATCGAGGAATGGTTTGGTTATGCAAGGCGCTTAGGTTAATTTATACACCTCATAATAGCTCAAGAGTCATGAACACAATTACTCAGCTCATTATTTAAAGCTAGCAATGATAGTCTTTGCATCAAAGATTTGAAGACACTACTTATATGATGAGCAGTTTAACCTATAATTGGACCAGAGGAATTTAAAGTATATCTACACTTAGAATGAGTTGAACCTAAAGCAAAGATGATGGATGGAGTTCTTAAAGGACTTCAGTTGCATTACCAACTAGGGAAAGGAACATATTGTAACTAATGCCTTGAGCAAGAATTTTAGCAAAATAGAAGAGACAAATGGCCATAATTGATAGTAATAACTTAGGTGTGGAAAGCTAAGCAATCAAATCTATGCACTATGATATGTCAGCTAGATTTGTTATAGCAGATTCGAGAGGAGCAGAAACATGAAAAATGGATGACAAACCTTATAAAGGATGTCAGATGGTATTTTGATATTACAATAGAATATGCTGTCCAAAAAGCAAATAGATCAAAAAGATGATACTTGCATTTAGTAGGGGATAAGATGCACTAGATTCTTCGAAAGACATACTGGTGGAGACTAATTAGAAAGTACATAGCTGAATATGTGTCTAAGTGTTAAACACACTAGTAGGTAAAAGTTGAACAAATGAAACCCATAGGGTTATTATAGTTACTATCAATACTAGAATGGTAGTGAAATAACGTCATTATGGACTTTGTAATTGGGTTACCCTAAAATGAAAAGGAAGAAGGCACTATGTGGGTTGTAGTCAACAGTCTCACGAAAGTAGCCCATTTTCTACCAATTTGGTTCAAGGAGATTATGAGGTTACATGGTGTAAAGAAGACCATTGTATCAGATAAGGTTTCAAAATTCACATCTTAGTTCTAGCATAGCTTATAGAGAAAGGTGGGCATTGGATTGACCATGAACACATCATTCCACCCTCACATAGATGAGCAATTAGAGGGTGATTCAGACATTGAGAAACATTTGAGAAGTGTCCTTGATTTCAATGGAAATTTGAGTAGCTACTTGTATTTAACTGAGTTCGCCTATAATAACAATTACAAGAAAGCAATCAAATGGTTCCATAAGGCTTTTTACTGTAAATGGTACAGATTGGAATCTTGTTAGGCAGAACTAAGTCTAATTAATTCATAAGAGATAGGTCATAGTCCAAATTCATTAGAAGAGTTATGATAACAAATGGAGAAGAACTTTAGAACTTTTGGAAGGTGATACAGTATTTGTGAGGTTCAATCCTCAAAAAGGTATTCGAAAATTTGGACAAAGGGAAAACTGTCACTATTAATTAGATCTACCAAATAGAATGTCTTTGATACATAATGTGTTTCTTGTATCAATATTGCAAAATTATGAGCTTGATCATTCTCATGTCATACATTGAGAGGAAATAGAGGTGCAAGATAATGCCACATACGGGGAAGCTAGGGTCAATATGCAGACAAGACTACAAGGTCCAGAATTTGAAAACCAAGGATATTCCATTGGTCAAAGTTTTGTGGAGAGATCGTAGAATTTAAAAGGCAAACTAGGAGTTAAAATACAAGATGCGACTATGTACCCAGATCTCTTCAAGAGAAGCCCTTGATAGAGATGACTTGCACTTACATTGGACGCAAATAACACTCTTCCAAATTTTGAGGATAAAATTTTATCTAAAGGAGGTGGGTTGTAATACCTTAAAAACTCAACAAATTTTTAAAATAAATAAAGAAAAATAACATAAATAATAAAAAATTTCATAAATAATCACTTCATGAAATAAAACACAAAATATATGGTTGAAAATTCTTGAGCATCAAAAACCTAAAAATTGGGCATAGAGACGCTAAGAATAAAATTTGATACATCAACGGTAAAATAGTCAATTTACCATTGAGAGTAAAAGTGTCAATTTACACCAAATATGATTTGCACAATTCAACACAAATATTATATGAGTATACAATTCATACAATTTTGACACCTAAGGGCAAAATGGTCATTTTACACTAACTATAAAATGTGAAAATTCCAAAATATAATATTCATGCATTGAATTAATGGGTTCGATACATGTACTTTCACGTATTTTTCTAAAATCTTTAATGAAAATACATAAACTTTTTTAATTTTCACTAATTTTTCAATCATTTATTGAAAAAAATTAGAAGAATTGAGGAATACAATTTTGAGTAAAGAATACATCAATTGTGGCAAAAATATAATTTTTTGGAGAAAATATGATTTTTCAGTGATTATTAAATTTTTGAAATAATTAATAGAATTTTTGAGAGAAAATACAAATTTTGGGTGAAATATTCAATTTTCGGGAAAATAAATGTATGAAGGATGAAAATTGTGTATAATTGAAGATTTTGAAAAAATTAAGGAGCAAAGAATCAAATAATGATAAAAATAATTGAAAAAAAGAGAGTACATGCATGTATGTATATATATGGGAAAAGGAAATAAAACAAAAACAAAAAAAATATTGGATTTTTGGCACGCGGGATTGACCTGTGTGATTCGGGCCATGAACGCAGGCCCAGGCCCGTGCCAAATGGCCTGGGTGCGCACACGGGCTGATCTGAACCAGGACGTGGGCCGACCCACACACCTGAGTAGCCATCTGCTTCGTTTTTCCAATTTTTCTTGCATTTTTTTAACGAATTTCAGCCATTTTTCATCTGAGAAACTAGCAAAACTCATAGTTTTGTCAATCCAATCAACCCTTGACTAAGCCAATGGGTGGTGACAACAAGACACCTTGCATGGCAACTCATGAGCCATGTGGCATGCCTTTTTGTCATGTAAGGATACCTTAACATGCAACAAAATGTCAACTCGTGAGCAAATTTCCATTTCTGTTTCTACAACCCATCTTCAACAATTTGTTTCTCCCTTGTCTTGAATTTGTTTTCAGTGATCTTGGACTCTTTAGAAACCTCTCAATCCTTTCTACAACATTGCACATGCCATTGGTTGAATACCACATCCATTTGAGACTGAAACGACCACGAAAAGGTTTGTTTGACACTACTGCAGCTGGAAACCTGTAGAAAACTATGTGGGAGCAAACTTCAAGGGATTGATTCCTAACCTACTCAAGGTCCATTCCTGAGGTAAAACCTCTTGTTTTGTTCCTTATCTTGTTAATCTCCAAGTTATGGAAATTAGAAACTAAAGTCTTAAACATATTTTACAAGGCACTAAAATTGATTGGTTTATTAACTATTACAATAGTTCCAACAGAAAACAGTTCTTGGAACCATTTTGAGGCAACATTTGAAGTGGTTAGGGACATTCATTTCGACTGGGATTTGAGGCATTTTAAACCCTCACATTTGAGGCTACAACGAGGTATAAACCCCAAACCCTAAGCCTCTATTTTATAGTTTTGTATCCATGCCAAGATACCTAGTCAAATGTAAGGATTTGGTACTTAGAAAATATTTTGAACTATTGCTATGTGTTGTTTTGAGATGAGACTTAAACTATCAATGTTCTAGAATCTAAGCTATTCAAAATATGTAAGATAGGGGCTCAAATCAATGGAAAAACAGAGATGTTTACGCACTTGAAAACCATAGGAAACTTGAACATTTGAACAATCTGTTACATAATAGAGAATATAGGAGACCAACTGACTGACTAAAAATGGGTGTTTTGAGTTGAAATTTAGTTGAGTGGTAAGGGGATCATCTGATAGACTAATTGACTGCCTATTACATAGGATATGAGATTCCACAGTCCCTGTTACCATACTTAGAAAACATAGCAACTGATGTCCAAAAATTAGAATCTAAAATTCTGGTGATGTTTAGGAGGTGTAGATGAAATATGGAAATTTTTGCACAAATTCGATACACAGATTGATTGCATAAAAATTAACAAATTCACGGCGCAAAGAGAGCAAAAAGCTTGAATTTGGGCTAAATGTTGGAATTTGGGGATTTTGGCGTAATTGGCGCAATTTTGACCTAATTTGACCCCAATTTCCTAAGGTGACCAAAATTGGTTATGTTGATCAAATTTGATTAGTTGACCAAGTTTGACCGATTGACCAAATTGAATTTGGATCAATCAAGGTCGATTAGGGACAGTGGAATAAGGGATTAAGCCACGTGTTTAAAAAAATTTGAAATTGAGTTTAAATAATGTAGATTCGAGCATACACTCCAAGACTGGGCCAGTTGTTGATGGGACACTAGTGCGTAGGACCCGAGGTGAATAGTTTGATTCAGGTGTTTTTCACAACTTGTGTTCCTTGCATTAAACTTGTGTGAAATGACATAGTTTAAATGGTTTCATGAGATTAAAATACATCTGATTGATTTTCAACATATAGATGTACACGGGTAATGAGACCATAGTTTTGAGGACCGAGCGTCGGGGTTAGGGTACACGATGTGATTGGGATGTGGTCTCAAGGGTCCAGCATCGAGGTTAGGATATATGATTAGTGCGCCTAGCCTTAGCCCCGCTGAAGTAAGACACTTGAGGACCAAGCACGGGGTTAGGGTATTCGAGAAATACGTCCAGCTTATGACTTGCTCAAGTGGCCTGCACACCTGACTCAGGACCTGCTCGAGCGATGACTTTAGGGTTCAATTTGATGATTTGAACAATAGTCCTAATACAGTTTTGAGCCGCATATATTTGAGATGTTTTTCTATAATTGTTGCAATATTTTTATACTATGCCACGCATTCACACTGCATCATCTTACTATTCATGCATACGTGCAATGTTTTGGGAATGTTGGTTATGGGTAACATTTTGGTCTTATTACTCACTAAGCCACATTGATTTTTAGGCTTACTACTCTACTATTATTTTAGGTTCTTTGGTGGCTAATAGAGGGAAGGGCGTGGTGATTATCTAGTTTCTTGATGACTCATTTTCCCTTTTTTTGGTCCTTTTTGTGTAAGGTTGGCCGCTCTTATGTATGTGTATATGTGGTCAAATGTGTATTTTGAACAAGACAATATGTAATATGATAATTACTCTTCGTATGTCTGCTTACTTTCACTTTCGAATCTTTAAATTATTCTGATATCACTTGTTGTTGAGATTAGAGAGGCTTAACAATGGTTGGATGAACTTGACATGGTGAGTGAGTCTGTCAGGCCACTGTGTCGATCGGGCCGCTCTTTGACCTAGGAAGGGTCCTTGATACATGTAAAAATAATTATAAATGATAAAGCTGAAAGTCAAGAACAAATTTAAAGGGAATTAACTCAACAACAATTTCAAATACTAAAAAATATAAACCGATATAATTTACATTTAATTATTTGATAAATGATTTGTACTAAATTGGACTGAGAAAAATGATAACCAAATTGGATTGTCTGATGAAATTAAGTTACACAAGGGACCAGGGGAACATAGATCAAAATGGGTGTCATTTACGAAATTTCTATACTTGAAATTTAAATTAAAAATTCATGTCATTAATTGTGATTTAGAGGAGATAATGTTGTCAAATTGACAATTAAATAAAAAGGAAGAGAATATTCTCATTAAAGGGTATATGGGATGACCAATGAAGGAGAATAAAGTGATGATATAAGTTTTATATTGTTTCCTAAAACAATAATCTATGAAGCAAAAATAATTGCCTCAAAGTATGCAATAATTTCATTCCATGTATAACAAGATTGTGATTCTTTCCTAAAACACCAAACCTTAGCCGTCCCATATCTAATTGCACACAAGTTTTCTCATTTTCTAATCATCAAGACATCCTAAGAGAGGAGAAAACACCTAGGGTTTTACACAAAATTCTAAATCCTCAAAAAGGAAACCAAACCCTAGCCGCTATTTCAATTCCCGCACTTAAACCCTTAAGCATGGCCCATTCTCTTTTTTTGCACACTCAAAAACCATTCACTTCATTTCTCTTTCATTCTCATATCACATACTAGAAAATTTAAGATGAAGGAACTAGAGAACATCTAGATAATGACCATCAAGGTGTGAAAAACATCATCATTTTTGTTAGTTGCTAACATTAGTATAGGTGATTTCTTGCATTTTGTAAGAAATAAAAAAGGGAAATTAGACAAAGTTGTGCATAATTAGTACCATGAGCATCTAGATTAGGGAATTCCATGTTTCATCATAGTTTAAACCTTGTTTTCATAAGTTACAGTTTTTCCATGAGAAAATGATGTCTGGAGAAGGATTTCTAGTGTGGTGCAGGTTCAGGATGAAGCCAAGAGAGAATTGCATCATGTAAAGGCAAAGAGAAGTGGAAATCAAGAGGAAAGCATCAATTGACCGTGGTAGGATAACTGATGATCGAGGTAGCCAAAGGAAGACAGAGCAAAAAAATAACTTACAGGTTACCGCGGTCGATGATCCAGTAACCGCGGTAACATGAACATGATTTGAGCAAAAACAGGTTGACCGTAATGCACAGAATGGAGAAAATTCAAGTTTTTATTGAAGGACGATGCTAACTGCGGTCACACAATTAATTGCCAGATTTCTCATATTTTTTGGGTTTTCTTAGTGTGGGCCTATAAATAGAAAAGAGGATTAGAGCCAAACATACCCAATTCAAAAAAACTCGTTTGTGATGGCTCAAGGAGACATACACAAGAGATTCAAGAAGGGATTAAAGATTTAGACCAAGTTTTGAGTATGTTTACCTTTGTTTATTACTTTTTGATGCTTTCAATTACTTCAATGTCAAGCTAGTTAGTTTTAATTGTCTGGGATGTAAATCTCCAATGTGTAAACTATGATTTCTTATTTAAATGCTAATTTAAAAGCATTATTCTATATTGTGTTTGCTTAATGCTTGATGTTTACTGACCATAGACAAGATGAGTTCAAATCATTACACTAACTCGGAAGAGAGGTTCAGTGGTAGGTTGTCACAGTATAAACCTAGATTAGTTGATTGATCGAAGGGTTGTTAACTTTTTAGGGGGGTTGCATGAGATTTTTGATCATATAACATTAGGTTGTTTATTAAGCACCTCAGAAGTGGGCATTATAAGACAATACTAATAGAAATTGAGGCACCTTGGGAGAGGGTTTCAAATACTGGTGCTATAACTCATAGTGTAGACATTTCATGAATTAAAATAAGAATCATAGGACATATAAGGAAGTTTACTATCCAAGACAGCCTTTCCATATAACTTCCAAAAAACACACTTTACTGCTTTTGATTATTTAGGTTATTGTTTAGGAGTTCATAACTCAACTATAATCATAGTCTTGATAAAATGAAAACCAACATTAAATTGGGTTTTAAGATACTTTAAATTCATTTCCCTGAGGACGATATCGAATCTCACTTTTTACTACTAGTGCAAACCTGTACACTTGCAAGGTGAGCAACAAGTTTTTGGCGCCGTTGCCGGGAAAATCGATGTTAAATATCTTAAAATCAATTGCACTTGGTTTAGTCTTAGTCAAGGCAATTTTATTTCTATTTTCTCTTTTAATTGATTGTTTTCAGATTTGTTAAAATTCATCTAATACACTTGATCTTGTGTTTGCTTTCAGTGTTTCAGGCTTGCATGAGTAAACGTCCTTGTGACCCCTACGATTCAGATTTGCTAAAAACAATAAATCAAATTCGGCGGGAAGCTCAAGGGCGAGTTCCAACTATGGCTGATAGTAGATGTTCTGGTGTGGGAAATAATAGAAAAACACAACATAGGGAAGCAATACTAAGAGATTTCTTCAAACTAGTCTTGAACAATAATTACTCGGGCATAGCAAGGACACCGATAAGTACAAATAACTTTGAGTTGAAGCCATCTTAATTACAATGGTGCAGTAGCAACAGTTTGAAGGTTTAGCAATTGAAGACCCAATGGTTCATCGAGATTTGTGACACCATCAAGATGAATGGAGTGACTGAAGACCAGCTTAGGCTGAGGCTTTTCCCTTTCTCCTTAAGAGATAAGGCCAGAAGTTGTTTGCAAACCTTGCTTCCTGAAAGTATCACAACGTGGGAGGAAATGAGAGAAATTTCTGCAAAAATATTTCACACCCGCTAAAGTGCATCAATTGCAAGGTAAAATCAGTTCCTTTAAGCAATCCAAGTTTGAATCACTGTATGAAGCTTAGGAAAGGTTCAAAGACTTATTGAGGCAATGCCCACAGCATGGATACCCCTCTTGGCTTCAAATTCAGATGTTTTATGGACTTACACCACCAACTAGAGCTTTGGTAGATTCTATAGCTGGAGGTTCATTGATGGGAAAGTCCACCATGGATGCCACCCAACTCATTGAAGACATGGCAGTGAATGCATATGGTCATGGTATAGAGAGAGGAACAACCAAGAGAGTGGGAATTCATAAAATTGATGAAATTAGTGTTTTGCATGCCCAAATTGCGGCAATAACTCATAGACTGAATTTGCTAGAAGAGAAGCATAGTAATGGACAATTTCAAAATCAGAAAACTCAACATGTGCAATCCATTGTTGAAGCTAACAAGACATCTTATCCTGGAGAGGCTTCCATTGAGCAAATGAATGCTATGAATAGATTAAGTGGTTACCAAGGACCAGCTAACGGTATAATGTTCCCAAGACTATCATTTGGGAGTTAGAAATCATGAGAACTTCTCATATGCAAACAATAGGAATGCCCAACTTCCTCTTGGATTTGTACTACAACAACCTTTACAGGACAAAAAGCCATCCTTGGAAGACAAGCTTGATGAAATGATGAACATGCACTCAAGGTTCTTCAAGGAGTTAATAGGAAGGGTAGACAAAAATGACAGTAGAGTTTCTGGCATTCAGATCCAAATTGGAATATGAATGCCACAATTAAAAGCTTAGAAACTCAAGTGGGACAGTTGACACAAAGAGTGTCAAACTAACAGCGTAGTTCATTCCCAAGTGACACTCAAGTCAATCCAAAGGAGAGCTGCAAGGCGATGATGACTAGAAGTGGGAAAGAGGTAGCAAGCCCACCCTATCTAGCTACGCCATTCATTGAAGTTGAAGATGTTGTTAGTTATGAGAAGAATGTTTCAAGGCAACCGACTGTACAACATGAAGAGCCTCCTAAATCACACTTGAAAACCAAGCGGAGTGTCATTCAAGATGGTAAGGTTTTCGAGCCTCCACCATTGCCATTCTCTCAAAGGTTCATAAAGAAGAAGTTGGATGAACAATTTGCTAAATTTCTAGAAATGTTCAAGAAGATTCATATCAACATCCCCTTTGTAGAAGCTCTACAGCAAATGCCCAACTATGCAAAGTTTATGAAGGAGATTATGTCTAAAAAGAGAAAATTAGAAGACTTTGAAACGATGAAGCTCACTTAAGAATGTAGTGTCATCCTCTAAAAGAAACTTCCTCAAAAATTGAAAGATTTGGGTAGTTTTACTATACCATGCAACCTAGGATATGAAATCTTTGAGAAAACACTTTGTGATCTAGGGGCTAACATAAATCTCATACCTCTATCAGTGTGCAAGAGGTTGGGAATGTCAAAAATCAAGCCAACCACAATTATTCTTCAGTTAGCAGATAAATTTTTAACATATCCAAAGGGTATTATTGAAGATGTTTTAGTAAAAGTGGATAAATTCATATTTCCAGTTGACTTCGTGGTTTTGGACATAGAAGAAGATTGTGAGATACCACTTATCTTTGAGAGACCATTCTTAGCTACAAGTCATGCACTGATAGATGTATATAAGGGAAAGTTAACCTTGAGAGTGAATGAAGAAAAAGTTGTTTTCAATCTCTACAAGGCAATGAACTACCCAGTAACCTGCATGAATGCAAAAGGGTAAAAGTCATCAATTCTTGCATTGTTGAGGTTGTAGATGAATTGAGCTCCCAAGATGATTTGATGGGATGTATTTCCCATTCAATTTCTTTCCCCCAACCTATGTCTGAAGATGATAAAGGAATTGTGCTAGCTTTAGAAGCATGCCCACCAGAGCTTAATAGTTTAGAAGCGCCATTATCTGAAGCTCATCAATCTGAAGATGTCCAAGAAGGTTCCAGGGCCATTGATCTGAAACCGCTTCCTGAACATCTGAAATATGCTAATTTGGATGAAGAATGTTTCTTTTTAGTCATCATTTCCTCTTCATTGACCCCTGCCCAAGAAGAAAAGTTGTTGCAAGTACTGAATGATCACAAGGCTGTTATAGGATGGACAATTGAAGATATAAAGGGTATAAGTCCAGCTATTTGCATGCACAAGATTTTAATGGAAGACTCACATAAGCCTACAATGGAGCACAATGAAGACTTAACCCGATCATGGAGGACGTGGAGAAGAAGGAAGTAATGAAATGGTTGAATGCAGGCACTATTTACGTTATCTTAGATTCACCATGGGTTAGCCCCATCCATTTTGTGCCCAAGAAAGGACGAATCACGGTGGTCACAAATGAGAAAAGAGAGATAATTACTTCAAGGACAACTACAGGATGGCGTGTGTGCATTGATTATAGAAAGTTGAATAAAGCCACCCGAAAAGATCATTTCCCTTTTCCCTTTGTGGATCAAACGCTAGACAGGATTGCTGGATATGACTTTTATTGTTTCTTAGATAGGTACTCTAGGTACAATCAGATAGTCATTGCACCGTAGGATCAAAAGAAGACAACCTTCACTTGCCCATATGGGACTTATGCATTTTAGAGGATGTTGTTTGGTTTGTGCAATACACCAACCACCTTTCAGAGACGTGTGATGACAATTTTTGCAGATATGATTAAAGACATCATGGAGCTGTTTATGGATAATTTTTCTGCGTTTGGTGCAACATTTGATGGATGTTTGCTTAATTTGGAAAAAATCTTTTCTCCTTGTGAAGAAAAGAATTTGGTCATCAATTGGGAGAAATGTCACTTCATGGTTTAGGAGGGCATTATTTTGGGACACAAAGTTTCTATTAATGGTTTTGTGGTTGATCAAGTAAAAATTCAAGCCATTGAAAAGTTGGCACCCCCAACGTTGGCTTGAGAAGTTCATAGTTTCTTGGGGCACATTGGTTTTTATCGAAGATTTATGAAGAATTTTTCTCAAATCACTCGGTCGTTGTGTAGTTTGCTTGAAAAGGAAGCCGAATTTAATTTCACAGTTGAGTGTGTTGAAGCCTTCAATACACTAAAGAAGGCTCTAATATCTGCTCCTATTATGTCTATACCACTTTGGGGGGAAACTTTTAAGATCATGTGTGATTATGATGTTGGAGTCGTATTGGAACAAAGACATGATAGAATGTTCAAAGCTATATACTATGCAAGCAAAACATTGGATGATGCTCAAAAGAATTATACTACTACTGAAAAGGAGTTGTTAGCTATTATCTTTGCATGTGACAGTTTCGATCATACATTGTGGGTTCCCATGTCAAGGTCTTCACCAATCATGCAGCTACTCGTCAGCTCTTAAAAAAAAAAGGATGCAAAGCCTAAACTGATGAGATGGATTTTATTGTTGTAAGAGTTTGATGTAGAGGTGATAGACAAAAAGGGAACAAAGAATGCGGTAGCAGATCACCTGTCTCGCCTATCCAATGAAGCAAATCCAAATCCAAGGACCTTAGTGGAAATTTTTCTTGATGAACACCTCTTGATTATCAGTGATGGTGCACCATGGTACATAGATTATGCCAACTATAAAGCCACAAGTGCCACTCCACCAGATCTATCCCACAACTACTTCAAGCGTTTCATACATGATAGCAAGTTCTATCTTTGGAACGATCCCTTTATCTACCGAAGATGCATTGATAAAGTGATTCGCCATTGCATTCTAGAAATAGAATTTAAAAAGGTCCTTCATGATTGCCATGCTTCACCATATAGTGACCATTACAGTCATCAACGTACAACAAGGCATGTTCTTGAGAGTAGACTTTATTAGCCTAGTATGTTGAAAGATGTCTATCAATTTGTGAAGACATACGAAGCATGCCAGAAGCAGGCCAACATTTCTACGAAAAATGAAATGCCTTGTACCTCTTTTGTGGAAGTCGAATTGTTTGATATTTGGGGAATGGACTTCATGGGACCTTGCCCACCATCGGATGACAAACAATATATACTGCTTGCTATTGATTATGTTTTTAAATGGGTTGAAGCAGTGGCTACATCCAAGAATGATGTCAAAGTTGTGTTGAAATTTCTCTCTCGCAACATATTTTCTTGTTTCAACACCCCTAGAGCAATTGTGAGTGATGAAGGTACACATTTCTATAATAAAATCTTCAATAATGTTCTTACCAAATAAGGAGTGTGGCACAAGGTTGCATTGCCTTATCATCCACAAACTAATGGGTAAGTTGAAGTGTCTAATTAAGAGATCAAGGCAATATTACAAAAGACGGTTGGAACAAACCGTAAAGATTAGGCTCTAAAACTAGACGATGCATTATGGGCATACCAGATAGCCTTTAAGATGGCCATTGGCATGTCTCCATATCAGTTGTTGCATGGAAAGTCCTGTCACTTGCCTTGTGAGTTAGAGAATAAAGCCTATTAGGCCATCAAAAAGTTGAATTTTGATGCAAAGGCTAGTGGAGAGAACCGTCTACTTCAACTTATAGAAATTGAGGAGTTTTGCCGTGAAGCTTTCTAGAATAACACTATCTACAGAGAAAAGATGAAGAAATGGTGTGACCAACTCATTGAGAAAAAATAGTTCAAACCTGGCCAGCAAGTGTTGTTGTTTAACTCGCAACGCCGGTTGTTTCTTGGAAAACTCAAGTCTTGTTGGTCAAGACCTTTCCTAGTTATACAAGTTTTCCCATTTGGTTTAGTGGAAGTGCAAAGCTTGTTGCATGGCCACAAATTTAAAGTGAACAGTCAGAGATTGAAGATATTCTATGGGGGGCCAAAACAAATGTGGAGATGGCAGAAATTAAAGATTGAAACATCGTATCCTTGTCAAGCTTACAACGTTAAACACAGCGCTGAGTGGGAGGTGACCCACTGATTTCTATTTTCTTGTGTTCTTATTGTCTCTATTTTTTTTATCTCATTTTTCTAGGATCTATGTAGGTATTAACAACTGATTTCATAGGTTTTAAGTACCATAGGCCTTAGTAAAAACAAAAAAGAGAAAGAGAGGGCAGCTTAGCTCTGCCTACCGCAGTCCACAGAAGCACAGATTCTATGTACCGCGATGTACAGAAAGATGAATTCGTCCCCTTGTGCAATTACCACGATCCACAGAATGATGAATTTTGTGTACTGCGGTCACCAGAAGACAACCTGGAGCATACATGCAAGTACTACAGTCATCAGAATTGTATATTTCTATTTATCGCGATAACCAGAAGGTCCATTTTCAGAGCACTGTATGTACCGAGGTCCAAAGTGCTATACAACTTTATGGATTGTAGTATACCAAAAACCAAAAATGTGAAATTTCACATTTCATGCACAGACCACGATCCATTAATCATTGACCGCAGTGCGTGCGTCCTTTTTAAGTTAGATCGCGGTCATTTTTCTTCATTCTGTTTTGAAATTTTTTTAATTTCTTTGTGGCTCTTCTTTTATCCTGCGAGTTTCATTGTGCCTTTTCCTTTCTCAGAAACAATGTAAGTGTTTTTACTTTATTTTTCATTATTTCCTTGTTTCAACATCATGTTTTGGTAAGCTTTAAGATTTAGATTTTATTATTCATGCTTTAGATGAATTGTTTTGCTCAAAACTTTTCAAACTCCTATTCTATCCTGCCATTTTTAAATGAGTGCTGAAAATATTGGTAGCAAGGGGCTCACAAACTCATTGTCGATGCGTACTTCAGGTTATTGTTTCCCTTATTAAAATCAGTTGAAGGCTATTTAGTTTATTAATTTGATTGAATGCACAATTGGATGTTTCTGTTGAGGTTTCTGCATTTTGATGTTCTTGATGGATATCCTTAATGTTTTGGTTGTGGCTTTTGGAGTAGAGCACTTTGACTTGTCAAGAATTATTTTGAGCATCTAGTTTCAATAGTCACACTCTTTTATATGAAGTGTTGTTTTCCTTGCCTACTAATTTTATTGTTGCAAGTTTCCTCAAATTAAACATCTTGCTTCTAAAAGGAAGCAACCAACACCACGACCACCTCTTACGGACCGAGCTTGATTTTGAACTGCTGCAGCAAAACAACGGTTCAATCTCATGCGTTCTAATCGCCATCTAATTTCGGAGCGTGGCATAATGTTGATGCAAGAGGAGTGTAACATCGGCATTGATACAGTAATAGCTACTCGCCATTGGGAGCGGCGAATTCAGGTATCCTCTACAACATTAGTTTCGGTTGTTCAAGAATTCTATGCCAACATAGCTGATTGAGAGGGCACAACAGTTTAGGTTCGTGAGAAGTGGGTCCAGTTCAGTGTAACTAGTATTAACAAAGTGTACGATCTTCCTGCAGACTCACAGAATGAATATTACATTCTCTTTCCCTGTTTCGATCTAGATGACATGCTGAGGACTCTCTGTGTTGACGGGGCCTCCTGGATTTGTTATAATGATAGGCCCGTCAACCTTGTTAAGACAATGTTTCATACACTGGCAAAGGTTTTTCTTTATTTGGTTTGTGCTAACCTTCTTCCTTCATTAGCCATTAACAGGGTCACTGCAAAGAGGGCAGTGTTGGTGTATTGCATCATGAAGGGGATCCCAATCAATGTTGGGACAATCATCTCCAGTTATATCAGGTCTGCTATTGACAAGACCAATGTGGGCCTTCCCCATCCTACATTCATTACAGAGCTGGTAGATGAGCTGGGGTAGTGTGGGAAAGGAATGAGCCCCTATTGAAGATGAAGGATCACATTGTAGTGAAGATGTTCATTACCACTCCAGCTAAGAGGCGCAGGGCCTCTACTGAGTCACCATAGCCACCAACTGACCCAGCTAGCACTGCAATAGCTCTTGCTCCTCCTATTGGCGTGCCATTCTCATCTTCGACTGTTGCTGAGCCATCATCATTTGCCACACCACCCTCTGATCCTCACGTTATGATGCATTGGATGGCCTACATCACTCAGTGGCTACACCGCTCCGATCCAACCATGGCGCAGGCCTATTTGCTTCTTTCCTATTGCATGCCCTACATGGCCATGACATGCTGTGCGGCCCTAGCTCCCCCGACTCCACCAATAGTTGATGATGAGGATGATGACGATGACGACGATGATGATGATGATGGAGGGGATGAGAATGATTTCATCACAGAAGCCAAAGTTTTTAGAGAGGACCTCTGATTTCCAATTCTTCTTTCCCTTTTCTTTGTCTATGTTTGCTTTGAACTTCACTTCTGTTAACAGTGGATAATTATTTTTGATTATGCATTGACTCTCGTTAGTAGTAATGCCTATGCTTAGAATATTTGTGATCTCTAGACTAATTTCTCTATTTTTGAATGCATGTCGTGATGTGTACTTTCCCAATTCTGCAAATCAATATGCTCTTGAGGACAAGGCACCATTCAAGTTTAGGGGTGCTAAACGCTTCGACACATCAGGTTATTTTTTGTTAGTCTCTTTCAATTTCATAGTTATTTTTCCTTCTTAGTGTTTTGCTTTACATACCTTAGAAACATGTTAGGAACATATAATAGAATTTATTTAGGCTCAATCGTCCATGCCATAGCCATATAACCATAGTTTTGAAAAATTTTTCACTGAATGACCCATGAAATCGAAAAATTCTTTTAATGTGATGAAGCAAAGAACTAGGGTACATTCAAACAGTCTCTGTGCTTAGTCTGTTTACAAATTGACTTTGACAAACCCTTTTAGTCTTAGGTAGATTGAGAATTCAAAGTTGAGGAAAGTGAGGAGTGGAAGCTAAACACCAAATGGAGAGAATTTATCGCAAATTCTTGTAATAATCAAATCTATCTCGAACACTACTTAAGAATGATTATAAGAGGGAAATGAAGTAGGCCATCTTTGTTTAAGTCAGAGCCTAAAGGCTAGTCCCAACATTCATAACCTTTTACAGCTAATTTTCAGCCTTATAACCTATTTTCTTGCTGTAAACCCAAACATTGCATTAAGATACACCTTATCATTTTTATTAATATCTGAATTGAACCTATTTGTGTGCATTCATGGTTATAATTCTAACTATTTGGAAGTGTGAAAGAAGGACAAGATGCTAACATTGAAATACAATTGTTTTTCATGTTTTTATTTTTGTTCATTATTCTAAAAAAATATGCTGAAGAAGAGTTAGTTCAGTATTATCAATGAAAACCGAACTTCCATTTCTATAGGAGTGTGCATATGGGTACAATTTTGAGTACAAGAGATGAAATAAGTTTGGGGGAGCTAAGAAACAAGGTTGTGAACGTGAATGAATCAAACAAAAGAGGTTGGTATTATTGCTATGAATGCACACTTGAGTTACAATGAAATTCCTAATTTACTTGCACCTTGAGCCAGACCACGTTACAACCTAGAGAAAAAACCTCTGATTCCTATAATAATCTTAACTGAGTAGATGATAGATAGAAGAGAGAATTGAGAGGGTCTGTGTAATTAGGTAACACAAGTTTTCCCGTATGACGTAGTGGAAGTGCAAAGCTTGTTGGATGGCCACATATTCAAAGTAAATGGTCAAAGATTGGAGATATTCAGTGGGGGTCAAAATAGACTGTGAAGATGGCAGAACTTAAAGACTAAAACGTCGTATCATCGTCGAGCTAACGACATTAAACACAGTGCTGAGTGGGAGGTAACCCACTACTGATTTCTATTTTCTTGTGTTCTTGTTGTCTCTATTTGTTTGATTTCATTTTTCTAGGATCCATGTAGATATTAACAACTGATTTCATAGGTTTTAAGTACTATAGGCCTTAGTAAAAAAAAAGAGAGAGAGGAGGCAGTTTAGCTCTGCCTATCGCAATTCGCAGAATCACAGATTCTTTGTACTGCGGTCTATAGAAAGAGGAACTCATCTCCTTGTGCAATTACCGTTGTATACTTCTGTACCGCAGTAACTAGAAAGTCCATTTTCGGAGCACTGTATGTACCACAGTCCAAAGTGCTATATGACTTTATGGAACGCGGTAGGCCGAAAAAAAGAAATGTGAAGTTTCACATTTCACACACATACCGTAGTCAATAAAGCCCTAACCGCAGTCTATGCATCTTGTTTAAGTCAGATCGTGATCATTTTTGTTCATTCTATTCCAAAAATTTTTGAGTTTCTCTGTGGCTCTTCATTTTTCCTACGAGTTTCATTGTGCCCTTTCCTTTCTCAGCAACAACATAAATGGTTTTACTTTAATTTTCATTATTTCCTTGTTTCAATCTCATGTTTAGGTAAGTTTTAGGATTTAGATTTTACAACTCATGCTTTAAATGACTTCTTTGCTCAAAACTTTTAAAATTCCTATTCTTTCCTACCATTTTTAAAATGAGTGCTGAAAATATTGGAAGTAAGGGGCTCGCAAACTCATTGTCAATGCGTACTTTAGGCTATTGTTTTCCTTATTTAAATCAATTGAAGGCTATTTATTTTAATATTTTGATTGAATGCACAATTGGATGTTTCTGTTGAGGTGTTTGCATTTTGATGTTCTTGATGGATGTTCTTGATGGATATTCTTGATGTTTTGGTTGTGGCTTTTGGACTAGAGCACTTTGACTTGTCAAGAATTATTTTGAGTATCTAGTTTCAATAGTCATACTCTTTTATATGAAGTGTTTTTTTCCTTGCCTACTAATTTTATTATTGCAGGCCTCCTTGAATTAAACATCCTACTTCTAAAAGGAAGCAACCAGCACCACAACCACCTCATGTAGACCGAGCTTGATTTTGAATTGCTGCAGCAAAACAACTGTTCAATCTCATATGTTCTAATCGCCGTCTGATTTCATAGCAGGGCATAATGTTTATGCAAGAGGAGTGTAACATCGACATTGATACAGTAGTAGTTGCTCGCCATTGGGAACAGCTAATTCAGGCACCTTCTACAACGATAATTTCAGTTGTTCAAGAATTATATGCCAACACAGCTGACCAGGAGGGCACGATAGTTTGGGTCCGTAGGAAGTGGGTCCAGTTTAGTGCAACTGCTATTAAGAAGTGTACAGTCTTCCTGTAGACTCATCGGATAAATATTACACTATCTTACCTCGTTTCGATCTAGATGACGTGCAGACGACTCTCTGTGTTGACGGGGCTTCCCGGATTTGCTACAATGACAAGCCCATCAACCTTGTGAAGACAATGTTTCAGACGCCAACAAAGGTTTGGCTTTATTTAGTTTGTGTTAACATTCTTCCTTCATATGCCATTAACAGAGTCACTGTAAATAGGGGAGTGTTCATGTGTTTCATCATGAAGTGGCTCCCAATCAATCCGGTTTACTATTAACAAAACCAACATGGGCCTTCCCCATCCTATACTCATCACAAAGCTGTGCAAACGAGCTAGGGCAGTGTGGGAAAGGAGTAAACCCCTATTGAAGATGAAGGATCACATTGTAGTAAAGATGCTCACTGTCACTCCAGCTAAGAGGCACAGGGCCTCTACTGAGTCACCACAACCACTAGCTGACCCAGCCAACACTACAGCAGCTCCTGCTCCTCCTATTGGCATGCCATCATCCTCTTCGACTGCTCCTGAGCCATCATCATCTGCCACACCACCCTTTGATCCTCACGTTATGATCCATTGGATGGCTTACGTCACTCAGTGGCTACACCACTCTGATCCGACCATAGCGCAGGCCAATCTGCTTCCTTCCTATTGCATGCCCTACATGGCCATGACATGCTGTGCGTCGTAGCTCCCCTAACTCTGCCAGTAGTTGATGATGAGGATGATGATGATGATGATGGTCTAAGGGACGAGAATGATTTCATCACGGAGGCTAAAGTTTTTGGAGATGACTTCTAATTTCCAGTTTTTCTTTCCCTTTTCTTTGTCTTTGTTTGCTTTGAACTTCACTTCTGTTGACAGTGGATAATTATTTTTTATTATGCATTGACTCTTGTTAGCAGTAATGCCTATGATTAGAGTCTTTGTGATCTCCAGACTAATTTCTTTATTTTTGAATGCATGTTGTGATGTGTACTTTCCTAATTATGCAAATCAATGTGCTCTTGAAGACAAGGCACCATTCAAGTTTGGGGTGCTAAATGCTTCGACGCTAAACGCTTTGACACATCAAGTTTAGTTTTTGTTAGTCTCTTTCAATTTCATAGTTACTTTTCCTTCTTAGTGCTTTGCTTTGCATACTTTAGTAGCATTTTAGGAACATATAGTAGAAGTCATTTAGGCTAGATTGTCCATGCCATGGCCATATAACCATAGTTTTGAAAAAATTTTCACTGAGTGACCTATGAAATCGAAAATATCTTTCAATGTGATGAGGCAAAGAACTACAGTACCTTCAAATAGTCTGTGTGTTTGCTTTGTTTACAATTTGACTTTGACAGACTGCTTTAGTCTTCGGTAGATTGAGAATCCAAAGATGAGGAAAGTGAGGAGTAGAAAGTAAACCACAAATGGATAGAATTTCCCACAGATTCTTGAAATAATCAAATCTATCTCGAACACTACTTACGAATTATTATAGGAGGGAAATGAAGTAGGCCATCTTTGTTTGAGTCAGAGCCTAAAGGCCGGTTTCAACATTCATAACCTTTTGCAGCCAATTTCGAACTTTATAGCCTATTTTCTTGTTGTAAATCCGAACATTACATTTAGACACACCTTATCATTTTTATTAATATTTGAATTGAACCTATTTGTGTGCATTCATGATTATAATCATAACTATTTGGAAGTATGAAAGAAGGACGAGATGCTAATATTGAAATATAATTGTTTTTCATGTTTTTATTTTGATTCATTATTCTAAAAAAATATGCTAAAGAAGAGTTGTTCAGTATTATCAATGAAAACCGAACTTTTATTTCTATAGGAGTGTGCATGTGGGTACAATTTTGAGTGCAAGAGATGAAATAAGTTTGGGAGAGCTATGAAACAAGGTTGTGAGCATGAATGAATAGAACAAGGGGTTGAACAAAGAAGATAAGTTTGTATTGAAGAAAATCACACAAAAGATGTTGGTATTATTGTTGTGAGTGCACATTTGAGTTACAATGAAATTCCTGATTTACTTGCACCTTGAGCCAGACCATGTTACAACCTAGAGAAAAGACCTCTGATTCCTACAATAATCTGAACTGAGTAGAGGACATATAGAGGAGAGAATTGAGAGGGTCTGTGTAGTTAGGCATTACGAAATAATTTCTACAAGTGGGATAGTGACATGCAAATCACCTACAAAGTTTAGGATAATTGAGATACTGACAGATGAGAGGGTGAAGTTAAGGGAGTATGACGGATGAACTGAAAATCTAGACAACCTGAATGACCTTAGGGATGTGTTAATGAATCTTACTACAGGGACGGAAGATAGAGGTCACAATGATGAGTAAAAATGAATTAATTTTTATATGGCATGGGATAGCACCTTAGATTAGAGTCATTGTTCGAAGACGAACAATAGTATAAGTTTGGGGGTATTTATTAGTTGCACAATAGGCTAACATTAGTATAGGTGATTTATTGCATTTTATAGGAAATAAAAGGGAAATTAGACAAAGTTGTGCATAATTACTAGCATGAGCATCTAGATTAAGGAATTGAATGTTCCATCACATTTTAAGCCTTCTTTTCATGATTTATTGTTTTTCCTTGAGAAATTGATGTCTAGGAAGGATTTCTAGTGTGGTGCAGGTTTCGGACAAAGCCAAGAGAGTATTGCATCATGTAGAGGCAAAGAGAAGTGGAAATCAAGAGGAAAGCATCAACTGACCGCTATAGGATAAATGACAATCGAGGTAGCCGAAGGAAGACATAGCAAAGAAATAACTCACTGGTTACTGCAGTCGGTGGTCCAGTGACCGTAGTAACCAGAACATGATTTGATAAAAAATAGGTTGATTGTAGTGCACAAAATAGAGGAAATTCGAGTTTTTATTGAAGGACGATGCTGATCGGGGTCACTAACCATGGTCACTCGATTAATTACTAAGTTTCTCATATTTTTGGGATTTTTTAGTGTGGGCCTATTAGAACCCAAACATACACAATTTAGAAAAACTCGACTGTGACGGCTCAAAGAGACAAACACAAAAGTTTCAAAAAGGGATTGAAGATTTAGATCAAGTTTTGAGTATGTTTAACTTTGTTTATTACTTTTGATGTTTTCAATTACTTCAACATCAAGCTAGTTAGTTTTAATTGTCTGGGATGTATATCTCTAATGTGTGAACTGTGATTTCTTATTGAAGTGTCTGATTTAAAAGCATTATTCTATATTGTGTTTGCTTAATGCTTGATGTTTACTAGTCATAGCCATGATGAGTTCAAATCATTAGACTAACTCGAAATAGAGGTTTAATGGTAGGTTGTCACAGTATAGACCTAGATTAGTTGATTGACCGGAGGGTTGTTAACTATTTAGGGGGGTTACACGAGATTTTCAATAATATAACATTATGTTGTTGATTAAGCGTCTCGAAAGAGGGCATTATAAGACAATAATAATAAAAATTGACGCATCTCAGGAGAGGGTTTCAATTACGAGTGCTATAAGTCATATTACAGACATTTCATGAACTGAAATAAGAATCACAGGACATACAGTGGAGTTCACTATCCTAGACAACCTTTCCATATAATTTCCAAAAAAATACACTTTACTGCTTTTGATTATTTAGGTTATTGTTCAGAAATTTATTACTCAACTATAATCAAAGTCTTGATAAAATGAAAACCAACATTAAATTGGGTTTTAAGATACTTTAAGAAATTCATTACCCTGAAGATGATATTTGGTCTTACTGGTTACTATCAGTGCGAACCTATACACTTGTAGGGTGAGCAACAATTTTTCATGCACTCTTCTCTTATCTTCATCTTCTTTCTCAAACCACCACCATACCATCTCAATTTGGCTATCATAAAATCTATTCCAATAATTTTTCCACCTTTGAAAACATCCCAAAGATCAGCCAATAAGACTTGGAAGGAAACTATCCACAAAATTCTGAAATCCAAGTTACTTCTTCACTTAAAACCACATTTTTGGCATAAAAGAAGACCACCCATGAGACATTTTCATTATTGTTCATAAACATACTGCTTTTCCATCATAATACCTTTCAAATTACCCTTAAACACTCAAGAAAAAAACAAATTAAGAACCACTCTCAAATGCCAAAAGGTGTAAGAAATATATATATATTTCTTACACCTTTTGGCCATGTCATCCACTTTGGTATCTTAAATCTATATTTTGACATGTTCCTTATCATTATTCCAACATTCAAAGAGTGTGATAACAGATTAGAAAGGAGCTAAGGCAAGCCACCAGAGAGAGATCAAAGGAGGAAGTTATCTCAACGAAGGTATAAACTCTTATTATATTAGGGCATTCTTTTGCACATACAAGAGATTTGCACTATGGACTAATGTAGGGTGTAAATTTCAGCATGTAAACCACCCTCATTTGTTGTGGTTTGAAGAAGGAAACAATGGTCCAACACCTTACTCATAAATCCATATAATAGGTGATGGGAAAAAAAATGGTGTGTTTTGGGGATTTTGAATGCAAATTGTTGTCGCTGAAAGTGTGTAGCCACAGATCAATGAGTTAGGACCTTAGAACAAAGAAGAACAAGTTTGTTGAGGTGGTGGAATTATCTGGGGAGAAACACCTACATACCCATACACTTAAACCCTATAGGTAAAACACCCAAAATAAGGTGTTTTGGGGTATTTTAGTGCATATTAATATCGATGCAAGTATATAGCCATGTAATAGTGGGTTACAAAATTATAACAACAAGGAAAAGGTGATGAAAAGTGTAAGAAAATATGGAAAACAACAACCTTAAGGGACGACAATAGATTGGGGCCGAATGTTACTACACATGAACATGTGTTGAAAATACTTGAAAACCATTAGAATATGACTTAAAATTAAGTGAAAGTGACTAAAATTTAAAGATCTAGGTTATTGCTTTATAGGATACTATTCGAGTTAAAAAAAATCCTAGAAAAGGAGCATTGTTTAGTCCATCCTATAGGATTTTTTAAGTATAATCATTTAATTTATTAGGAAACCCTTTAAATAAACCTAGAAACACTAAACATATCCCAATGGGTAGGGTGGGTTTAAGTGGTCACCCATGTACAAGGACAACATCGAATAAACCAGAATAAGGCATAGTTATAGTTTTAGTGCAATGGACACATGTCGAACATGGCTAAGCAATATAACTATTTAATTCACGTGAAAAGGCCACAAGAAGTCTTTATTATTGACTCTTGAAAACTGGAATCAATTTAGCGAGTCTAACTCAAAATGACAAGTAAACTATGTATGACTAGTGTGGTAAGAACATTGATCGAAGCACCATCTCATGCCCTTGACTTTGAGTAATGAACAAGTGTAGAATAAGACTTTAAAATCTTAATATATATGTAACAAAATACTAAACACAATGTTTTATTGTGTCATTGTATGTTTTCAAATATCAATATTCAAAAATGGAAACATCAAGGAACAACCTAAGGAATCAAATATAAGTGGAAATGATACCTTACTCTCACTTAGTTTAAACATTAAATGTACTTAAGTTTTTTCATTTGAAATGAAGTACTCCATATTAGTGTCCCACCTTTCTATATTTCTTTGAATGATTTGATGATTCTTTAGTAGGATACTAGGATGTTCATGTAATGTGATCTTGATTTATGTTTTATTTCTCTATTGTATCTTATTTAACTCCGTCAGTACTACATGTATAATGATTGTTTTATACTCTTTTCTATCATTATGTTAATTCCATTTACCACCCAACACTGTTGATGGAAATCCCTTATAATGTCTCACTAATTAAAAGACTATTAAGATATTGACCATTTACCAATGCAATGCATTCATAATTGGTCACTGTGAGTATCGTCCCTATAGAAGTAGGCTCAACATGGTATATCCATGTTTGATTACCATAGTTCATACCTTATTGAGATAGGTTGAGTTTAGGATCATGAAATGGTAATACAACACTCTCATATACAATTTCTACATACTTTTTTTAAGGTTTACTTGTAGGTTGAACCCTGCCTTAGGGAGTGTGCTAGATAGTTGATGCATTCACAAGGAAGGTGTCCTTAAAGTTAATGCTCGCACTAGGAGGTGTCTTTGGATTACACCCTAAACCAAAAGATAACCTATCCAAAAAAAGAAAATACTCAGGATAGTTCTTTTGGTCTTAACGTCAACCTTAAACCAAAAGATAACTCAGGATAGTGCTTGGAGCTTCGAATGTCTAAAAGTGATTTCACATTATTATCTTGACCGAGATAATGCTTATGATATGTCTGAGATGATCTGCTAAGCTCTTTTGAGCTTACCCTTATCAGTTTCTTTTTCAAGTACCTTTGACTAAAGCAAAGTTAGAAGCTCATACTTGTGGTATCAACGTGAGTTGCCTCCCTAATAAGATTACTAGAGGACTTTGTTTAGGCTTGACAAATGGGCCTTAGAATTTTAGTTGGTATGTTAGTTATTTGAACTCAGAGTCGATGCAATGACCAAATGGGCCAAATTTGTCTTACTTTCGCATTCAGTAACCAATATATGATATTTTGATTATTTACTTCATCTCCTTTAATCCATATTGATTAGTGATATTTGATGTACCTTATGCACATCTATTGGAATATGTTGCTGGCATAGAATCATGTCCTTTAATAATGTATTTTGTAACAAATTTTGGCACCCAATTGCAAGGTAACTGTGTTGTGGTACATGGGGTGATTGAAAGGTGGGATATTACAAGCTCCCTTTGAATTAAATCGACCCTTTCTAATGAATTGCTCCATCTAATCAAATAGGAATTACTTTGTTCAATAATTTGAGATAATACAAGAAAATAAAGTTGATATAGAAATAAAGCAATGAAATTTAAAAAACTACCAGAAATGTCCTCGCTCAATCGGTTCAAACTAACACTTGATGCCTAAGCCTTGATTGACAACTGTCAAGACTTCAATAATGTCTTGGTCAACTCTGGTAGAGACCTGAATCACAATCTTGGTCAAATGTTATGGATGGACACCTACTATTCAATCTTAGCCTCATAGGGCCAATTTAAGGAGTCCCTAGTGGTGTTTACTGAGCGCCTTTGCCACTAGATGGGGCATCTAGGTGGCAAACTGGGCGCTGAGCGCTTGGTGTAGACCGAGCGCTCAACGCCATTTTTTTAAAAAAATAGTTTGCAACACATTTATGCACTACAGACTTTTGTTTTTTGTTTTTTATTTTTTAATATATATATATTTATTTAAAACTATTTATTTATTAAAATTAATTATTTTCTATATACAAAAATATTTTAAGTTAAAATAAAAATAAATTTATTTCAAAATAAATTTTTAAAATAAAATTAATTCAAATAATGTGAATAATAGGTATTTTAAAAAAATATATATTTTTTAAATATAAATAATTTATCTATATGTGAATAATAAATATTTTTAAAAATTATGTATTTTATAAATAAAATATTATAGTTAATGTATTTAATGAATTGATGTGATTGCGAGACCCTAACTATGACATTGTCAGTTAGAGTTTAATGAGTTGATGATATGGATGAAAAAGTTGATGAGGTAGATGGTATAATAAATCATAGCATTGGGGATACCCTTAGAGCAGTATTCTCAACATAAAACCAAACAAATATTAATAGAGTAACATAAAATATTACCTCTTTTCATCTAAATCGCTTTCATAACGTGAACGTTATTCCATTTTGCCCAAAACAAAGAGGTCCGAGTGTACTATATAATCGAATATCCTAAACTTGAAACCAAAGTGAATGAAACATTCAACTTTCTACAAATTTTGATAAAAAAAAATGTTATATCGATCATGAAAAGTGAACGGTCAAACTTACAATTTTCATAATCGGAGTATTTTGGAGGTTGTCGGATTGGAGACTCATCAGTGAAGGAGAATGAGAAATATTTTGGGTGGGCGGGGTGCAAAATCGTGGACGATACATAGCTTTCAAAGTGTGGATAGTTTTATAATTTTTATAACCGACATTAGTAGAAAATGCAAAAATTTATACAGTGGACTAAATTTAGCAAAAGGTGGGGTACATATAGCAGTACTCTTGTGCGAGTAATCTTGACCATTGAATTAAATCACAAGTAGCTCAACTTAGAGATGTTAATGGATTACACAACTCTCTTAACTAAAGTAAGAGCCTAGCCTTTCAAAAGAAATCAGTTGAAAGGTGGTTAGGGCATTAATTATAGGCTCAATATAGCACTGAGGTAGCACTCCAATGTTAAGAGCTTGGTTCAGACCAAGCACTCAACATTTGTTTTTAATATATTTTTTTAAAAAAATAAGTTGGCTCCCAAACAATGAGCTAGCGTCGCTCATTGTCCGAGCATACAACGAACGCCCTTATTACTAGCCGCATTGGTATTTGATCTGGCACAAGAGCAACCATACTAATTTATCAACTTTTTTTTTGAATTAAAAGACTTTAGAAAAATAAAATAAAATTCAAAGTTACTTTTGAAACTTTGGCTTGCCCATGTACATGCAAGAGCTGTCAATGTGGGAGATCCATAGGGTGCCCACGCACATAAGTTAAACATAGGTTTATGTGTTCCCATTTGAAAGGTGGCATGATTAGACAAATTAACAAGGTAAACAAATCAACCAATAATAATGATTATCTCGATTGGTCTTAATTCATTATTATAATGTAGTTTAGATAATTAGAAACGTGGTTAATTAGCATTGTCAACTATTGACATGATGAAAAATGTTATCAAATGCTCTTTTCATAATGTGATTTAACGTCATCAATCATGACTATTATATATATATATGTTAAATTAATTCTTTTTGAAAACTGTCATTTTTATAAGCCACTTGCTAGATTTTATTTTATTTATTTATTTTAACAACGAAATCAAGTGTATATAGTTGCATTAAATAATAATTAATTAAGGAAAATTTTAAAATTAATATCTAATTTTCTTAACCGCTATACAATATACTTTAAAAAAAATCATGAATTTATTATTAGCCCAGCCTTTAATTATACCAATTTTTAATAAGATGGGAACGGACATTTTACATTTATAAAACACAGGAATATATAATATGGACATTATACATTGCAATTATCTCGGGGATGTAAGGGACTCAACTTGTGATTTGCCACGTGGACCTCTTGTCCTGATGTAAGTCCTGTACTCGTTGAATGTCATAGGCTCGTAAAGAGCTGGTCGATCCCTTGACACGAGATCCTTGGCTGGTTCCAATACCAAGTCTCCTCTTGGGTTGTAGAAGAAAGCGATGGAGACCCTCTCTTTTGCTGAATTGACAATCACCCTATGTTCTACGCTCTTGTATATTGCATTGCTTAGCACCTGTATACCAAAACATTAAAAAAAATAATATTAAATTAAATTAAATTAAAGTTGTCTTTATTAATAATATATATATATATAAGTTTGTGTCTTATGTTTATATAAATATATATGCTTTAAGACTATTTGGTAAGGATGATCTTGGCGATGTAAAAAATAATTTATTAGTTCTTATTTACATGTTCCAATCATAGGGACAGAAATCATAGATTTCTTTTTTTTTTTTCTAAAGTTTTATATACACAATAAAAGATTAACAGTCACTTCAAATGGACAGTTATCCTTTAATGATTTTGATACATCATTTTCCCCTTTCTTAAATCCCATTTCCACAAAAAGTTGAAATTGGAAAAAGAAAAAAAAAAAGACTGCTTATATATATATATATATATAGAGAGAGAGAGAGAGAGAGAGAGAGGAAAAATAAGGCAATAATGGAAAAAATTAAATAAAAAATAGAGAGATTCAAAGCCATTTAAAGGGTTTTTTTTTTCTTTTTTTTTTAAATAAAGCATATAAGACAGGGGTTGGATGGCCCAACTAGATTACAAAAAATATATAATCGTACTACTGTATTAGTGACTTAATTAGACCCCACTTTGTCTTAACTTTTCATAGAAATCTATGTATATGCTCTAAGCATTGCTTACTGATCATGCAAATCTATCGTTCCGTTTGACGAGGAAACAGCAGCTAAACCAAAATAAATAAATAAATAAATAAAGGATCTATAGGGAGCCATTGACCACTTAACCTGAATGATTGGTTACAAGTGCATTTCTCTTGGAGAAATACCGGCCAACCGTTTCTTACATTAAAAGATAATGCAAAATGCTGAATGTACCCTTTTTTTTTTTTTTCCTTTCTGTAAGATAGACATGCATGTATATATCTTCATTAAGAAGTTGCAATCTTAATTGTTTTTTTCTTTAATATTCTGATGACAAATAATAATAATAATAATAATAATAATAATAATCATTTGGGGACAATTTCTTGGATGATAATAATAAATTAGATGGAGTGAGATTAGACCTGAATTTGATCACCGATGTTGACGATAAAAGCATTGGGAGCAGGTTGAATGGTGACCCAGTTATCTCCTTTACGAACTTGAAGACCAGGAACAGAATTATCCGGTAGAAGAAGAGTCATGCCGCCGGGATCAGAGTGAGAAGATAACCCAAGAGTGAGGTCTGGTTGTGGACACTTGGGGTAAAAATTCACTCTCATGCATGCTCCAATCTCTTCCCCCCCAAATGATTTCTGAAGATACCCATCTTCTAATCCCAAGTTTCTTGATAAAATCTTCATTAATTTCCCAGATAGCTTCACCACTTCATAGCTATACTCCTCGATCACCTCCCTGTGCATTAATAAATATGAATATTTTAGGCGGTAAAGATCCTATTATTTTAAGATATGAAAATGCAGTCGAACCTCTAACACCAAAATGGGTTAGCGGGATACTAGAGGTCCAAAAGAAAAGGCACCCGAGTCCCTTAAAATCAAGACAAACTTAAGGTATCGGGCGGGTCCATGTCGATTGAAAGGACTCGGACGCCTACATCCACTTTCAAAAACACACTGAAGAAAAAATTGTATATACATGTATATGCAACATATGTCTGTACCTGCATGAAGGTGGAAGGGAAGGCCACTTGTTTTGATCTTTAAGCGAGCGAGGAAGATAGTGTAGATAGAAGTAGTCATTCCAATCAAGAATTGCGCCTTTCTCAATTCCTAAACGACTTCCATACCCTTCATATGTTCTTGGTGAATTTGCATAAATTTGCTTCTGTTCAAGTGGTAAATGGAAGAATTCACGCCAAACTTCAAGTGCCCGGTTCATCAAATCAGGGCTAATTCCATGGTTCACAACTTGGAAAAATCCCCACTCTCTACACGCCACAGAAACTTGATCCATAGTGGCGATCAATCTACTATTTCTTGTCCCGAGTATTTGATCATGATCGTGATCATCATCAATATCATTATTATGATGATGATCACTACGGGCCATTTCTTCAAGTCCTCCAAGATCAATCACTGGGATGTTATCTTCACCCTCGGCTCCATCCATGCTGGTGGTCCATGAAGAAGAAGAAGGCCTCTCAGATGGCGGCTTCACATACTTATCTGGAATGAAGGGCAAGCCACTTTCTGATAAAGATTGAACTCTGGTAATTGGTTCTGGCCAGCAGTCTTGTTGGCAACTCATATTCTGATGATCGGCGAATTCTCCAAGCTGTATGCTTCTTGAATTCTTCTTCGTCGTCTAATTAGATAGATATATATTTAGTGTGTATATTACATAGTCCACCAAATAACATTGCTGCTTACTTTATATATAGGTCCGTGTGAAGATAAAAAAATAAAAATAAATAATGTTGTTAATAATAATAACAATGTGGGGATATTGGGAAGATTAGATAGGCAAGTGGGGGCTTGGCGGGGTATCAAAGCTAGGGGTGTGACGCAGAATAGAAAAAACGTGTTAAGTAATTGTGTGTTTAAATATCGCCGTGTATAGTACACAATGATTATTTATTTGAAGGGTGGGGAATAGAGGGATAATTTTTATTAGGAAGTCTTTTTCAGAGTTGGGGGTTTTCTTTTGTGAAATTGACAAGAGGCCGACATGCAGTAGTGAAAGCTGCTCTCAAGTACTAGTAATTGGAAGAGAGCGGATACTCTATATTTCATGGACGCATCTCTCCCTAACTCTCTTTCCCCTCATTATTTTTGCTAATTTATTAATTTGTTTATTTATATTTTATATTTTTTATGTATATTTGTATTTATTTTTGCAATCTCTTTCTCATCTGCCGTTCTTTAAATAATACAAACAAAAACAATTACAAATGATTACAGAAAAAGTATAGTATAGTTTCGGCGCCGTGAAGAATTTCTCTTGCCTCCCCACTCAAATAACAATGCAATAATACAATATATGATGTAGATGTTTTGAGGTATACATATATATGTATATATATTATGATATGAATATGTTGAAGAGGTTATTGTGTGACCAGTTTTAGCAAGATTAGTTTAAAAATTAGAGAAAATACTTTTAAGAAAGTCCTAACGTTGTAACAACATTTATTGAAAGTTTTATTATAAAATTTATTTTTATAGTTTTCATAGTTATTGAAAGTTTCAAATCATCAAAACTTCATAATTGCATTTTATCTTATATCAAAAATATTAGGTTAATATAGTACTTAAACAATATTATTCTCTCGCCCTACTATTTTTCTTATTTTTAATTATCTTTCTTTGTATATTTTGAATTTTATTATTTTAAAATTATAGTTATATGACAAAACATGAAGAATGCGGCTAAAATCACCCTACAAGTGGATTACATCATCCCACAATTTAAATTCAATTTTACCCCTATTTGAAATGACGAAAATACCCTCCTTAAACATCTCACTTATCCTACTTGTCTTTCATTCACCCCCTCTACCCCACTAACCATTCCAATCGTTCCCACCACCATCCCCACCACACACATTGTTCTTCTTCGGCGACGTCGACCAACTCGCCTAGCGAGACTTCAACGAACATTCCGACAAGCATTCAAACCCATTTTCTGCGAGTTATACATTGTGAATCACATTCTTAGATTACAATGAGCAAAAAACGGACCAAACTGATGTGTTTAAATGTGCATTTTTGTGGTGTAAGTTAGGGCACGTTTGGATTGAGATTCTATTAATTTTTGAAAGAAATAGCACAAGAAACAGATTCTACGAGCAAAATGGGCGTAAATGAGGTATATTTCAAACCTTGTTTAGTTCAAAATCGCGTTTTGAAAGTAGGTTTTACGATTGACTTTCTCAACCCTGTGTGACCGAGACTCACTGAATGAGTTTCGGTCACGCAGGCCAAGACTCATCAGTGAGTCTCGGCCACGCAGGCCAAAACTCATCAGTGAGTCTCGGTCACACAGGCCAAGACTCATTAGTGAGTCTCAATCATGTAGGTAGAGACTAACTTAATGAGTTTTAGTCCTGTGTGGTCGAGACTGTGTCAATTCTTTCTTATTCCTTTGACTAACTAATACTTAGTTTGATAATTGTAGATTGAAGAAGAATGCACATATATAATTGTTGATTATACAGAGAAATTTACACCGTCGAGTCCATTTGGGTCGAGAGAAGAAATGATATCATAGGCACAAGTTCAGGTTAAGATTAATGGGTTTGTTGTGACAATAAAAAACTCTGATGGCGGTGAAAAGGGTAGAAGACTAAGAGTAAATCTTCTTTGTGAAAGATATGGGTCGTACAAGAACTCAAGTAAGGGTATATGGATCTTGACTATAGCATGTGGTACCCACAATCACCAGGCAGCTAAATACCTTGAAGGTCACTTGTACGCGGTTTGGTTGGACAAGGATGAGGTTGATGTCATGTTGCAAATAACGAAGGGCAATACACGATCAAGAGAGATTTTAATGGCGTTAAAGGAAAGAAATGCAATGAATTTATCCACTTTGAGGACTATATACAATATAAGAGAAAAGCAAATATTAATAGAAGGTGGGGGGTAGGACACAAATGCAACAATTGTTGCATTTGTTGGATGAATCATAATACACTGAATGGTATAGGTGTGAAGCTGAATTTTTGTTAATAGATTGTACCTACAAGACAAACAAGTAAAAATATCCAGTTATACAGATTGTTGGAGTGACATCTACGAATATGACATTTGCTAGTACATTTGGGTACATTTCTACTAAAAAAGAGGACAATTACACTTGGTGTCTATAGAAATTTAAAGAGTTGATGGTTTGATCTCTTGGGCCTAATGTGATTATCACTGATAGAGATTTGGCTCTTATAAATGCAATTGTCAATGTGTTTCCCAAATGCACAACCTTATTATGTACATGACACATCAACAGGAATGTTTTGGCCAACACCAAAGAAATATTTCCCAAGGATGATGATTTCAAAAAAATTCTTCAGAATGCAAATGACTTGGTGAACTGTGGATAGAAGTGGAGTATAATGAAAAGTTGGGGCTTACGAAGGCAGAATACAAGGCATTTGATAAGGTTCTTGCATATATGAAAAATACTTGGTTGTACTAATTCAAAGAAAAGTTTGTAAAGGTTTGGACTGACAAAGTGATGCACTTTGGGAACACAACAGCCAATAGGGCAAAGAATGCACACGCCAAGTTAAAGAGGTACCTCGAGTCTTTACAAGGGAATTTTGTGACCTCATGGGGTGCCATTAATGCAATGCTTGAGCTACAATACATGGAGATCAAGGCATCATTTGAGAGGAGTTCGAGTATTCCTGTGTATCAATACCAAGTTTCTATTTTCTCATTGTTGCATGGATTCATCTCTAGGGCTGCATTGGAGAAGATTCAACTTGAGTTACAGTGTGTACAGGGTGTTGGTGTTGATAAAAGGGTGTTGTGCCTGTGTGTTGCATACAACACATGGGCTTCCATGTGCTCATGAGCTCGCTATGTATGAAGTTGCCCACTTGTCGATCTCATTAGAGGATATCTTCATTGGCAAAAGGCTAATCCTTGATGACCCTAAAAGACTACAAAACTTCAATTATAGAGCTTTATTACAAAAAGTGGCGAATAAGATAAAGAGAAGTGATGAAAATGGAAGAAAAAAGATTGTGCAAGCCTTGTTAGAAATTGTCTCTCCATTTGTGTCTTCTATTGTTCCTCCTACTAAAAAAATCAAGGCAAAGGAAAGGTCAAAGAAGATGGATAAAAAGCAAGACCCCTCCCATTTTGATCATGCCATGTTGGGTGGCATGATCACATTCTAAACATGGTTGACGTCAAGGCCAACGATAATTGTGGGTATCACGTCATTGCAACAGGCCTCGATTTTGGAGACGATGGTTGGCAATAGGTAAAATTGATATGTTGTGCGAGCTTAACAATTTTGAAGCCTACTATGCCACTAATCTCAGTTCAACCAGGGTGCAAGAAATGAAGAAATCATTACAATGTGACTAAGCACAGACTCCACTAGAGAAATAGATGACACTACCTAACATGGGTTTATTGGTGGCATGGCAACTAACTTTAATGTAGTGTTAGTCCAATTATCTAATGACCAATGCATGACATTCCTCTTGCTGTGATATGAAACATTGCCTTATCAAATGAGGAATATGATTGGGATCGAGTTTGTTAATAATAATCACTTTGTGAGGGTAAATATCTAATACTTTACTTTAATTATAGTTTGATAAATAATTTTGTTTGTGACTAATTACGTTCATTCTATGTAGGTTTTGTTCAAGCCTAATCCCCGGCGAAAGGTTGAACAAGCCACTACCGCGTGTTCGATGTTTTCGAAAAAAGTAATGCACAAACTAAAGAAATTATAAGTTTCATTAGTCCGTCTTAGGTGACATTAATACTGAAAAAACAAGTGTACAGGATATTACATACTTTTGTACATGATTTTTTTTGTAAGATTTACTGTTTTACTCTTTTAGTGTTGATATTTGTAATAACACATATTTTAAGTCCATTGTAAGTTTATTGTATGGATTAATGTATTTTAGCACATATTTTTTTATTAATTTATAATAGCACATTGGGACCCATTAGGAATGTCTCGAGACCAATTAGGTAGGTTTCGGGACCCATTGAGTGGGTCTCGGCCACCCAGAGCCGAGACCCACACAAAGGGTCTCACCAACTTAGGGCTGAAACCATTTGTGTGGGTTTCGGCCTACCTAGGCCAAAACCCACTCAATGGGTCTTAAGACCCACCTAATGGGTCCCGAGACCCTCGTAATTGGCCTTGAGATCCTCCTAATGGGTCTCAAAGACGCGCTCAAATAGTTGTTTAAGTAAAATACACTCAATGAGTTGCCGAGACGCACTCCAACAATTGTTCATGTAAAATAAATTCTAATTTGAACGAAGTTTTTTAAAAACATTCCAAAAATTCATTGCAAATTTAAATTTAGATTATAGTTCTTTAAAGACTAATACAAAAACAAGTCCACTAAGTATCACAGGTGGCCCTCTGCTTTGTTGTAAAAAAACCAACGAAATGGTTGCAATGATCAAGCATTGTCTGGCACAATGGGGCTATAAATAAAAAACTATAAAAAATAATTTGTCAACTTTGAGTCTTGACCAATTGTAGCAACCTTAGGGAGAGTCTCAGCCACATGGGGCCGAGACAGGGAGAAGAGTCTCGACCCTGTGTGGCTGAAACTCTTCTCACAGTCTCAGCCATACAGGGCTGAGACCCAATCTTTGCAATAGAGGGCCCACTGCTCATGATTCATTCACCAAATCAAAGCTTACATTGTCTAAACTATGAAAAAAATAACTTTTAAACACAAAAAAACTATGAATCTTACCAGATCTACGTTTCTCTTTTGAAGATTTGTTAAAATTTGGTGAAGAGATTTCTTTGGCAATATTATGGATTTGGTATCGCAACAGCTACAAAAGAACTCTTGAAAGCTTGTATAATAGATTTTGTAAGTTTTTGGCACTAAAACGATGGCTTTTGGAATGAAAATGGTGTTTTGTGATTTTTGTGGGGTGTGAGTTGCCGCTGATGGTGACAATAGGGTGAGTAATGGTATTAGTTTGGTTAGTTTAGTTTAGATGTTAAATATGGATAGTTTTGGATTTTCATAAAAATATGGGGTGAATATATCAACTTTTAAAAATGAAAGGGGTGAACTTAGTGATTGGGGTGAACTAATTCACTTGTAGGGTGGTTTTACCCGCACTCAACATGAAAGGTTTATCAATTTACCAACAAATATGCAACATTAATCAGGACATAATTATATGCCCAAATACGTTCACTCTATTCACTTTATAAGTTTTCAATTATTTAGATGAAATAGGAATGTGTTTATGAGATATAAAAATTAAGGTAATGTTCTAGTTACCAACCTCCGCAAATGCAACCTTATTAAGTTACTGTATAATAACATGCTCGATATCTTCCAGAATTGGCCTCTTATCTCCCAAGGAACCCACAAGGGATTGGGCTAAGTCTACAACCTAAAGATGCCTATGCAACATGTCTAGTGAGGTGGGCATTGTAGGACTGGACACTCGACATTGTCCATGTAATAGGTTGACCATAAAAATCAAGGACCACTAGTTATGCTTGGAACCTCATTTGCACAAAACATTGTGTTATTATCACAAGTATGGTCATTGCTTACAAAGTCAAGCCATTAATGTAATACCACAAAATCTTAATCCTAATTTTTCATGATTTTAACCTAAATTAACCTTGATTAATGTAAGTTGATGGTTAAGAACTCATCTTCTTAACCAATGCAACACAAATACTGAAAATGTTAAAAAAAAAAACAAATATTTTGGAGTCAAAACAATGAAAACAAGTGATGAGCTTCATGTTAAAATGTTTGGATCATCGAGGAGAACCAATCAAAAAAAGAAAAGAAAAAATATTGTAGCATGTTGCAGTGGTACCAAGGCCAAGAGTCAATGATGTAGTGGATTGCACATAAATGATGAAACATGTTGCATTAAAACAGATGTGCCACAATGTAGTCTATTTTATGAAGCCCACTTTAAATTAATTTTTTTTTTCAATTCAAGGGTCTATTTGGTGCCACATGGTATGCTTGTTGAAGGGCACACTTGATTATCTTGGTCATAGAGAGTTGGACTTAAATCATGCAACATCGAGAAAGTAAGAGAATTGGGAATGTGGGCCTTGGTCCACTTACTATATTTGTAAAAAGGGAACAATGGCAGTTACATCATCAATGATTTCTCTTCCCTGTGGTTTTGCACAACCCAATCAAATTTATTGAGCTCTCTTCTCTTGGTTAGAGCATAATTTTAGCTCAAAGATCTAAGCACCCTTTGATTGAGAAAGAGAACAAGAGAATAGGAAAACCATTGTCTAATGTATGTAAAGTTGGATTTGAGCTCGATGGATGTGAGTGAGTGTGTTAAGCCTTAAAGGGACTTGGAAAGACTAGCAAATAGTTCTTTGTAATATTTGTCAACTGATCTTCAATACTAGTTGTGCATATGTAGAAAGGAGGCAAAGTCATGAACAAAATACCATTGTCCACCCTCTTTGGAAAACATTTTATGTAAACCTAAGACTACATCATACCTAATACCATCGCCATTCGATTAGGGCCTCTACCGTGATCTCAAAGTTGCAATAATGGCATAAATCCGTGTTTGATAGTCTAGAATCAAGCATTGTGAAAATTAGTGGTTGCACACTTAAAACCAAGTCTAAAACCTAAAAACAAGCCGGTTTTGGGCTTGATTTCAAAATTGAAAACTAGTGAAACCATCACCCTTACACCTTCATAAAGAGCCTAGAACCACCTTTAAAATTCTATTAGAATAGAAATGAATGATGATTTGAGAACCAAGTGCTCAAATTTGAGTACTTGTGGTGTTCTGGCTACTGTTATCACACCTTTGATCAATAAGGGAAAACCTTTTTTTTTGGCCTTGAATCATTAAGAATCATATTCAACACTGTACTATTATAAAACACTAAAAGGAAAACAAAATAAGTCCTGGAACATAGGAAACTAATGCTAAAAAGGCTCTGAATTAAAAGGAAAGTATCTATTGTTTTGTGCCTAGAAGCACAGAGCAATGCATTACACCAAATGATGTAGCAAGTTGCATTGTGCCTCTTGCATCTAGGATATTTCCTAGAGTATAGCATGCTTCGCATTAATTAAATTATGTTGCTCTGAGATTTTTTATTCTAGAATAAAACGTTTTAATTTATCTACAATTTTGTGTTGGTGAATGGGCCGATGTTTAAGAGCCTAAAGAAGGATCATAAAGGACCAAACTAACCCAAATCCACATCATAAACATGAACTTAGTATGGGGATTACTTCAATGATTACACACTAAATGTCGACGTTCATGTATATGTAAGTGAAACGTAACATATGTTGGTAGGGACACAATGCTCAAGGATATTTTTCATATTTTGTCAAATAATACTGAAGTGGTAATGATTGCATTTTTATATTCTATCTATTTATGTTTATGTTCATATTACACATGATTTGACCTAAGTAGTAGTCTAGAACACCCTATCAAGTTTTATTTGATTATTTGATATATATGTTTGGAAATGTGAAGTTTGATGTAATTAGTATGTGTATGATGGTTTGAAGTAACATATACCATGTTATAAAGTACATGAGACTATGATAGTCCTCAGAGCATGCGCATGAAATATGAGATACATGTTGCAACAAAAGCATAAAATGAATACACAAATACAATGTGATGGTTAAGTTATGATAACAACTTAATGATACTTATCAAGAATTGATTTCATGCATGATACCCAATTATTTTGATTCCTTATAGATTATATCACATGTCATGAAAATGTTATGTATGAGTACACCTAAAATCACCTTAAAAAAGATAATAATCATTTATAAGGGATGATTGACCTTTAAGCATTTGTTGGTCATCAACGTGACAACATCACAATTAGAAAGGGGTACAATACGGCATTTGATGATTAACTGTGCCCCCCATATACATCTAGTCAATTTGAAGGACCAAAGTGTTTACGAATGCATGATTTTAATTAGATGCTTGTGATGTTCATGTGGGGTCACTTGGCTAGGGGCATGAGGACCACTTAGGGTAGTCCACCCTACCTAAACGAACTGAAAATATTACCAAATCTTTGTATCGTCTACTGTATTGTGGCAGTTGCACATTTGATATGTGTGTGCGCATAGGTAAGTAGACTATAACAGATGATCCATAGGCTCGTAGATTTCACTCCTTCCACTTTTTGAATACTCGTTCACCATGAGATGGGCATAGGAATCCTTCTACCATAATTTTTATGTTTTGTTTTTGTAGATTTGTGCTCCGTGTGGAATCAGTTATCTTACATTGTTGAGAAGTTTTAATGTATGCTCTAGTTGAAAAGGGCCAACTCTAACATATATTGTATGCCCTAATTGTATAAGGCTATCTTAATCTATATTTGGGGCCCATTATGATTAGACAATTTATCATTTTGGGATTTAATTTGAGTAATTAGATATTTAATTATGTACAATATGTTTTGCCCTCTTTATCTAGTACAGCGTTTCTATCAAAAATTCTTTTGAAAAGAAAGAATGAAACTCAAAATATTAGTATCTCCTTAAGTTAGTACCCAAAAATGCATGTTGTTTTCTACATAAAATATAAGCCTTTCAAAGAAGGAAAAACATGTTTTCAAAAATGAACAAGTTTTCCCATTTTATCCCGCTATAAGAGAAAGTATGCAAGAAAGTAAACTTGCGATTCTTAAGACAATAAAATCAAATATGCAAAGAATAGAAAGGGGGTATAAAATTGATATCAAAGCTTATTAAAAAGAGGATGAGATTGGCATCACGATCTGGGGTTCTCACAATGTGTGGATGGCGAAGCACCGACTCTTAACCTTACTTAATCACATGGTTTGCTACCATGTGGTTGGTTCATAAAATATACTCTACGATATCCATTCGTGGTACATGACTGAATGGGTCATGGTCAAGTTGCATGCATATGTTACACCGTTGGTATCAGAGACCTAGTGAGAGACATACTAAGATTAGGAATGAACCTTAAATGAGAAGGGATGTAATAATGAGTTTATGGATTAAGTAACTTAATTAAAAACTTTTAGGACATAGGTTAAATATGTGAAATTTGTTCGAGCTTTGTTTGGTTAGAATCTAGACTAAGAGGAGCCTATGCTCCAAATTCCTACTCAATATGGGACTTGTGAGGATTTTGGGATGTGGAATAATCTCAATCATAGTGAATAATAAACCATGGATGATGAATGACCAACAACTTTAGAAGAGCTTGCAACCATGCATTTGGTTAGTATGGGACTTTCAAATGTGTGGGAGCTCAGGAGGCCTTAGTCACCAAAATGTTTGTAGAATTAAGTAGCAATCCTCTATAGATGCTCTGACCAACAAGTGATGTCCCTTGAGGAAAGAGTGGTAACTTAGGGTTCTACTATGCTAGTGTGTTGTGTGATTGGTTGATTGATTGCTTAATGTTACTGCATGCTAAAGTACATGTATATAGGTATATGTTGAACCTAGAAACCATGTACCCAAAGTGAACCCCTTGGTCACACATAAACGTACGCATATTCACATACATGGTTATATTGCATGCGAATATGGTAATGAGTTGAGGAATCAAGCTTTCTTCAAACCATTAGGTCCTCAAACAAACAATAACTTAGAAATGTGAACTTAAGATCACCTTTGTATGATGAATGAAAAAAAAATGATTGTTGGAATAAAAAAGAAAAAAATTGATGTAGGAAAAATAATCACGAAGATATAAATCTAGGGTGAAAAGCCATCTCCACAAAAGAATCGAAAGTAATCATCAAAAGAACAAAAAAGGTAACCCTATCAAAGCGAGTAATAAATTAAAGACACTTGAGAGGAGTCAAGCAAACGACTCATGAACAGGGACTCAAGAAGTAGGCCTAAATGGAACTATGCCTCAAGAATCACAATAAGATGCTATTTGGACTTTGGATGTCTTCAAAAATTGATTAAATGAACCCTTAGAGTTGAGCAACACCAAATATGAATATTTCAAGTTCATAGTTGACATAATCGGATTCCTCTTAATGAAGAAGACAAGACTGACCTGATTAGAAGAAGAAGTTTTTGGGGATCCTTCCCTCCTAAATAGTTCAAATGATTACAAGTGTAAAAGAGAAATCTTGTTTGATAGGCATGTCATTTGGACCCACAAATGCACCAACAATGTTCATGGACCTTATGGATAGGGTGTTCATATCATACCTTGATAGATTTATACTATTGTTTGTCAATGATATCTTGGTTTGTTCAAGGACCTTATCTAAGCATAAAGAACATCTATCAATGATATCGTAGACTCTTAAAGAATATGAGCTATATGACAAATTCAGTAAGTTTGAGTTTTGGATATAGACTATGAAGTTCTTTGGTCATGTCATTTCTAAAGAAGGGGTAGCCATATATCAAGCTAAGGTTGAGATTGTCACTGTTAGTTGCATAACAGACTAATTATATTATACGTATAATGTGCATTAATATAATAAAAAATGTAGTGTATTTGTTTATATTTAGTATAATATGCATTTAGAGCATCGTTGCATCATTTTAGCATATTTTAATATTATTTTATATGAATATAATGTTCGAGAAAGGTT
>JAJIYU010000722.1:0-44873 GCA_030144865.1 Tinospora cordifolia | reverse complement strand
ACTGAAAACCTTTCTCGGACATTATATTCATATAAAATAATATTAAAACATGCTAAAATGATACAACGATGCTCTAAATGCACATTATACTAAATATAAGTAAATACACTATATTTTCTATTATATTAATGCACATTATACATAAAATACGTATAATATAATTAATCTGCTATGCAACTAACAGCCACACACAAGGAACCCTGTTGCTAGGTCTCAACGAGTGCAACAACCAGCGTCACCTCGAGACCACTATCATTTTAAATCAGCCAACATAGAAAAAAATGTGAAGCTATAAGAACTTTTTGAAAACCAATTCCAAAATGAGGCATTATTATTACTAATGATGAATGACAATTGGGCATCGATATGGTGGCTTTAAGACACTAGGAGGCTTTCATACACTAGCCTACCATGCCTATTGTATCTATCGTGCAAGAATTCTATGCTAATGCATATGACTATGCAGACTTGCGAGTTTGGGTGACAAGCCAATGGGTCTTCTTTGATGCTGATTCAATTACTGCTCTATATGGTCTTCCGTCAAAGGTCCCTAATGACGTTTCTGAATATATGAATGAGAATTTTGACCCTGAGGAAGTATTAAAGACTTTATGTAGGGAAGGAGCTTCTTGGAGATGCACGAATGGGCGCCCAATCAGTTCATCTAAGAGTTCCTTCACCACTATTGCCAAGGTATGGATGTATTTTGTTTGTGCCAACTTAATTCCTGCCTTGTCAATCAACAGGTTCCAATAGAGTGTGTTTTCATGGTATACTGCATCATAAAGGGAATTCCAATTAATGTGGGAAAGTGCATATCAAGTTTTATTTGTTACTCCATTGACAAAACCAACACTGGACTCCCACATCCTACAGTCATCACAAGCCTTTGTCGACGAGCTGGTCACTTGGTTAACAAGTGAACTTACTTTGAAGCTTAAAGATCCAATCACAATTCGCATGCTTACCTCCATACCAATTAAGCGGGGGAGAGTTCCATCCGGTGCTTCCACATCTAAGGCCCCTCCCAGGCCTTCTACTACTGCCCCTACCATGCTTTCTACTATTGTTCCTCCCTATTTTCCTTCCCTAGAAGAGATTCATGCAAATTTACATAGCATTGCTAATCTCCATCGCTTATTTGATCTCTCCAATCCTTAGCTAGAATAGATGACGCCGCTTTCACCTTGCTTGGATCCCTATTTAGAAGGTAGTTGTTGTGGCACTACCAATGCAGACAACAATGATCATGAGGATGATGCTTCTTTTGATGATGCTAATGATGGGATATAGCATGACTAGGCTTGAGCTATTGATTTTACTTCTAGGGTTGTGAATATGCTTATTTTGTTAACGACTCTACTAAATATTCTCACTAATACTTGCTCTTCTCTTAGATGTTGTCATATGGACTCTTAGTTTTCTTATTTTTGGATTATGACTAATTTCATTGGATAAATGCTTTCCTTTGCATGTTCTGCGAGCAAGTTATTCTAAGCATGTTTTGCCTTAGAGTCTTTTAAGGAATCTTATGTTTCAGTGTGTCGTCTCCATAGATATCAAGATGTGCTCTTGAGGACAAGGCACAATTTAAGTTTAGGGGTGCGCATTGAAGAATATCTTGTTCAACGTCAAGTTATGATTCCTTGATCTACCTATATGTTGGGTACTTTGCTTTACATCTTTCTTGCCTTACATTTTTTACAAACAACTGCATATACAAATATATATATATATATATGAACATGTTATACAGTTATTACATAATATTGAAATATAATCATTACATGTAGAGTATTTATTTATTTAGGGGTGATGCATGTGCATATTAGCTTTAGGACATGAACATATAGAGCATATAAGTATGACTTAGGCTAGATCCATGCCTTATTTTTGAAAATTTTAACTGAGTAACCTATAAAATTGAAAATTCCTTTAGTATGATGAGACAAAGAACTAGGGTACTTTTGAAACAATTTGTGTGCTTGGTTTGTCCAAAATTTTACTTTGACAGATCCCTTTAATCTTATGTAAATTGAGAATCCAAAACTGACGATAGTGAGGAGTGGAAACCAAACCACAATTAGAGAGAATTTTCCATAGACTCTTGAAAAAATTAAATCTATCTTGAGAACTGCTTAGGAATGACTGTAGGAAGGACATGATGTAGGCCATCTTTATTTGAGTTCTGGACTAAAGGCCAGCTCCAGCATTTATAATCCTTTGCAGCCAATTTTGAGCCTTATAACCTGTTTTCTTGTTATGAACCTAAAAATTATATATAAAACTCTTTATTCTTTTTATGTATATCTCTAATGAATCTATTTGTGTGCATTCATGGTTATAATACTGCCTATTCTGATGATGTGAAAGAAGAAGGGGATACTAACATTGAAATACATATATTTTCAGTTTTTGTTTCTATTTTTAATTTTTTATTTAAAAAAAAAGAAAAAAAAAAGTTATATGTTATTTATTATTTCAGTATTGTCAATGAAAGTTAAGCTTCCTACTTTTGTATGAATGTACATGTGGGTATTGATTGAAGTACATGTGATTAAATAAGTTTGGGGGAGCTATGAAAACAAGGTTGTGAGCATGAATGAAGATAATAAGGAATTGAACAAAAAGGATCAAGCTATATTGAGAAAATCAAACAAAATAAATTGTTATTATTGGTATGAGTGCACACTTGAGTAAGATTTAAAATTCTTATTACACTTGTACGTTGAGCCAGACCACATTACAACCTAAAGAAAAAGACCACTAATCTTGATTATAGTTTGAACTAAGCAAAAGATAGATAAAGAGGGCATTTGGAGGGTCTGTGTACTTAGTTATTAGAGGATAATTTTTGTGAGTGGGATGGCAACTACAATTCACCTACAAAGTCTAAGAGGATTGAATTACCGAGAGATGAGAAGGTGAAGTTGAGGAAGAATTGAGGGTAGACTGAAAATCTAAACAACCTGAATGGCCCTAGGGAAGTGTTGATGAATTACAAATTATAGCAATGGAAGATTGAGGTTACAATGATGAGTGAAATTGAATTTACATTTGTATGGTACGGTATGTCAGTTCTAGAGTTAAGTCATTGTTTAGGAACTAACAATAACCTAAGTTTGGGGATATTTGTTAGTTGAATTGCATACTAACTATTTTATATGTATTATATATACATGTTTTGCATGGGTTAGATAGGAATTAGGACATATATCTTTATAATTGAATGCATGATCATTTATATTAGTATTGCAAATATTTAGAAAATTTTAATACAGTTTTATGCGTTTATACTTGTAATATAATGCTTGAGGAAGGTTTCTACTAGTTTATGCAAGTTTACGATAAATGAGTAAGGATATGCAAGTTGATAGGAAGGAGAGAAAGCCCAAATACACAGCCTAGTAGATATTATCTCGGCCCATTCAAACATGAAATAAAGCCCAATATCCAAGCCCATGTCCGTTACATAAAAGGAACAACAAAGCAAGCTGAAGATGACGACAAGACCACGGTCACACAAACATAGGACTGCAATCCTGCAATTGATCCCAAGAGGGGATCGTGGTCCTGCATTGCTGATTGAGAGAGGACTACGGTCTTGGTGGAATAAAAATTGGAAAGTTGAGTTCGTGTCTATCTAGGTTTTGGTTTTGAGGGTCAAAAATCTATAAATAAGACCCATTGGTAGTATTTTTATTCATTCTTCTCTTGCAAGTCAAGAATTTAGTTAAGATTTCTCACAATTCAGTCTAGCGAGTTTGAGTATAGTAGTTGAGATTTATTTAGCGTTTGGCTACAAAGAGAATAAAGGAATCTGAACAAGGTAAAGAACTGAAGAACATCTAGTATGGTTTTCTATTTATTCAACTCTTTAATTTGTAATTTCTTCACTATGTCTGGCTAAGTCTTTTAATTTCTAGGATGTGATTTCAATTGTAGGAACCTTTAATTCTATTTTTTTTAATTACTCTATTATGACATTTTGTTATATTCTGTGTTCTTAAAGCTATTTATTTACTGGCCATAGATAGGTTGATTTCAAGTTGTTAATCTAACCTAGGGGAGAGTTCAAATAGTTGGATAATCAGAATATAATCAATTGACCGAGAGGTCGTTGATTCTTTAGGAGGTTGCATAGGAATTAGGATTGTAATGCATTAGTTTATTGACTGTACGCCTCTGGGGGGAGGGGGATATTAGGAAATTTGACTAATAGGTGTTAAAGTACCTCGGGATAGGGTTTTAATGGTAGTGCTATAACCTACAAAATTAAGATCAAGATTAATTGAAATAAGAATTACGGGGGAATATAAGAGATTTCATAATCCTAGATACTTAATTCATAAAGTTCTCACTCTACTATTAGCTTGTTTACAATGCACTCCTAATTTAATTTGAGTTTTCATTAGATTTTGAGTCTTAATAAAGTTAAGATTAAAAGTGAACTAGGATTCAAGATGTTAACCATAAATTGTTCTCGGGGGACGATATTTGGTTATTTACCGTATAATACTATTGCAATCCTGTATATTTGTGGGGTTATCAATAGTAACCATAGTGCATTAAATTGTACCCCTTGTGTCTTACGTATGCTTTTGGTTACCGTGGTGCTACTTTCCTCTATTGCAGCACACATAATTAAAATAGTACTTTGACCCTTCTAATGGACCATCATTGATAGACTATGGACTATATTTGGTAAAGGATTGTTAAATCATGATTTGAAACGTTATAGAGCTCTTTGATCCATGACTTGAGATGGATTGGAGCAACAAACACAAGGATTCAAAGTGAATCAACTATTAAGTATTATTTGGGTTTTGAATGTGGAGCATGAGTTCTCTTTTATTGGATGTTTCATCTAGAAACATGCTAGGGAGTTGTTACAATGATTGATTGATTTCATGCATGATTGTGGGTTTATATTGGTTGAATGCTAGAAGTATGCTAGGATGTGACTATAAAGTGTTGAAATTAATATATGTATGTTATATGATTTTAACATGCTACGCGCTTCAAAAGTATTAGGAACATCGTTTTAAAGTAATATGTTGTGTACATTGTATGTTGATTTACATGATCCATATGTGATATGTATGGTTACTTTTTTTCAAAAATCTTTCATATGTTATTGAATTCTGATGTTGTTGAGCATAGTAGTTATGTCTAAACTTGTTGTCACACTCAACAGAGATGATCAATAATTTTGTCCATGTACCGGGGTAGTGATATTACTGTTATGGTCGATGATGTAATGTCATCGTGGGTGTCCCAAACCCAGATTTTTTATCAATGTTGCTATCCTGGTTGTGGACATTAGTAAGATTACTATCATTGTCAGTGATAGTAATGAGATGGGATTGAGAGTTGAGTGAAATCTCACTCCCAACTTAGGGTCCCAAATAGGTAACCGACCCTTGGGTGTTACCTTTGGATGATATCTTGAACCAATATGGGGATATCGAGCATAGTCCTTTTGGTTTTAACGATAACTCGAAGAATTAAATTATTTAAATAGCCTAATGTTTGACAAGTGCATGCATGTTTTGAATTTGGCTTTAATAATGCTTAAGATGTATTGTGTATAATCTATTGGGCTCTTGAACCCACCCCACTCACTTTTTTCAGGTAACCATTGAAGATACTTGTGCTGACAAGTAGTGAGGAGTCCTTCTATTAGTATTGGTATGCCTCATAGTTGAGGATGTGTAGGACTAGAAGTCTATTTTCTATTTTCCAGTTTGTAGGGCATGTGACCCTCCACATTTCATTTATTTACCAATTGGAGTTAGGCCATTGCGCCAGATATTATTTTATTCGAACCACGATCATGGGGGCATAGTGTTGTTATCATTTTGATATCAAATTAAAGTCTTTTCGGATATGATTTTATCTCAAAGTTTGACTACATATTTTATGAAACGGTTTATCTATACAGTCCATTGTGTTATGAAAGGAATCTGGTGTGACCAAGAGATCAGTGATGTGTGAAATAGTAATATTTTGGTTCTTGAATAGATAAATGAGACAAAAGTAGGTATGAATGTGAATATGTCTCTAATAGTGAGACAAATGTGTCAATTGCGAATGGTTCGAGAACTAGAGTGTTACAAAGGTGGTTTTTGAGCTTAGTTAGTATATATACTAGGCAAATGTTAGAACTTAGGTTGTAGAGTACTGCACTAGAGTCTATGGTTTAGACTATGGGCTACAAGTCCAATGTAGGAATTGTGCAGCTATGATGTTGAGTACTTAAGTCTAGGAAAAGACCTTAGGTATCGACTAGGGTGTTGTTAAGGAGGCATATTGGATCAAATGAATTTAAAAGCTTTTAGGACATAGGTTAGAGATTAAAAATATGTGATAACGAAACACTTGATTGGTTAGGACATAAGATTAGGAAGATCCTGTATTTTAGGTTTCTGTGTAGTATGGGACCTGTAGGAATTCAAGGTATGGCGGAATCCTAAACTTGAAGATTGATGGACCATATTTGGTGGATGATCGGTGACTTTAGAAGAGCTTGTTTCCCTCTTCTTAGCTAGTATAACGGGGCTTGGGAGGCCTTAATCATCGAAGCATTCGCAAAATTGTATGGGTGTAATGAGATTTCTAAGTGGAAGTCTATGTACCCAGGTAAAGGTGTTATGGGACATTCAAAGTTGGAGGCATGCATGGAAGATTATAAGTTTTTCTATTCTAGCATAACATTGTATGATTATATGTGGCATGCATGGAAGATTATAAGTTTTTCTATTCTAGCATAACATTGTATGATTATAGGTGTAATTGTTTTGCTTGGATGTTAAGCTCATTTGAAATTATTGAAATATGTATATCATGAAAACTTTAATTACTCAGCCCAAATCTTGTACCTAGAATACATCAGAGATATTAGAACAACCTCATTGTGGACTTAGAAGTATAAACCAATAGGCTACTAAACGAACGAGAACTTAGAGATACGAACCGAGAGTCATCTTTGTGCAACTGAAATAAATACTTTGGTTGTGTATCTGGATGTTTACGATTGGGTTTATGAGAATTGAATGGATATTTGGCTGTAGATAATGGCTAGGTCCAAGAGATATGTCATGAGAGTTGCCGCAACTGATGATACTGAATGGTAAGGGCAAGGGTACAAGTTAATGTTATTGAGGCTTAAACAAGGACTGTACCTACGGTTGCAAGCACTGTCCCAGATGCAGCCACAGGTGGTGCCACAACCACAGATATAGGTCCAGCATCAGAAGTAGATTCTAGTGCAGCAACCAGCACCCTTACCTGAAGCTCTAGTTTGTCAACAGGCACTTGATGATATCCAGGGCAAGGAATAAAGGGCAATGTTTATGGAGTTGCCAAAACTTCATCTGTCCACATTTGATGGAAATTTTGACTGCATGACGGCTGATCACTAGTGCTAGGAGCTTGTGAGCATCTAGATGTTTTGGGGGCAACTGGTCCTCGGAGAGTTGCACTTGCTGCCTATCAGTTCAAGGGATTAGCTAGGAATTGGTAGAGGATGCTAAAGGCAGATCCGAACACCAATGTTAAACAAATGAGCTAGAAGAAATATAAGGAAGTAATTTATGAGAAATTCTTCCTAGAGGCAACGTTGAGACAGATGCAGTCAGAATTCATCAGACTGACTCAAAGGGACATGGCTATAGTTGAGTGTGATACCAAGTTCACTGAGTTGGCTAAGTTTACAACTGAGCTGGTCAAGGAAGAACATATGAAGGCTAACCAATTTTTTGAGGGTCTAAACATCTAGATTCAAAAGAAAGTGGTGCCAATGAGTCTGAAGACATACAAAGATGTGGTTGAGAAGACACTCTTAGTGAAGGGAAAACTCAACATTGAACAAAAGTTGAAGAACAAAAATAAGAAGTCGGGTAATAGAGACTACCAGGTAAACTAGAAAAAAAAAATAAGAATCAGTCCTAGAAGCAACAGAATTAGACTAAAATGGATAAATAGTTGACTGGAAAAGATGGAACATGTTTCAATTGTAGTCAGAAAGGACATCTTGCCAAGGATTGTCAAAACCAAGGACCATAAAGGCAAAACCAGGGGCAGAATAATGGTCAGGGTAGAAATCAAGGCAATCATGTTCAGCAACAACCACATCCTCAACCACAGCAGTAGCAGCAGGGCTGACAGAATCAAGCTCAAGTATATGCTAGGGAAGATGGATAGGTGGACCCAGCACCAGCTGTCGAAGGTACATTTTTACTATTTAATGTAGCTATGAAAATATTGTTTGATTCGAGCCCTACTAAGGCATTTGTTTCAAAAGACTTAGTTAAAAGATTATAGTTAGTGACTTACATACCACTAGAACTATTGTACGTATCAACGCCCATATGAACTACAGTAATTGTCCAAAAAATTTGTACATGTGAATTTATATTTGAGGACAAATTAATAACTACAGACCTCAGAGTATTATCTTTTCAAGGATATGATGTAATATTGGGCATGGATTGGTTGACCCAGTACCAAGCTTAGATCGACTGCTCGAGGTAGATAGTTACATTGATTTTACCATCTGATGAGCTAGTGTTAGTTGCATAACATACTAACTATATTATAGGCATTTTGCATATGTTATGCATGGGTTAAGTAAGAAATATGACATATTTGCTTATATATAGGTACATGAGCATTTATCTGAGCATTGCATGTCATTTATACAGTTAGAGAATTTTGATATTATCTTTATACATTTATACTTTTGATTTAATGCTAGAAGCGGTTCTCAATTTTTTATGCAAGTTTAGATTGAGTAGAAAAAGGTACACATAAGAAAAAGATGGAAAAAGATTCAAACTGTAGAAATCCACTGATTACCACAGTAGAAGATCAAATTACTGTGGTAATCAAAGCATGAAAAGAAGGAAAAGTAGGTAGAACATTACCGTGACCCACTACCACAGTAAACATAATAGACATCACTGCTAAGACCTACTACCGCGGTAATTAGAGGAAGATTTCACTATGCAGAAGGATTATAGTGGTTGGCTATAGTGGTAGCGCGATGATTTTATAGTTTTGTGAATTTTTGGGATTTTCGAGTGACCGAGATTACCCTGATCTATTACCATGGTATGCAATTAAAATAGAATTTTAGGGTTTGTAACTTGAGTTTTAGGACGTTTTAAGTGCTTGTGTATAAATAGATAAGAAAATTAGAGTTTGGGGGTGGGATTTTGATGACAAAGTGCAGAGATAGAGCATAGAATAGAGAATATTACAAAGAGATAGATCAAGTGTCTAGTATGATTTCTCATATGTTTAATTCATTGTTCTGTACTACATACACTATTTAAGCTAAAGGTTTTAATCTAGGATATAATTGTGATTGTAAGAACCCTTAATTCGTTATTTGGATTAATTAATATATTTTGACATTCTATTTTATACTTTGTGTTTCTAATGCTTTCTATCTACTGGCCACAGATAGGATGATCCTAGAATGTTAAACTAACTCTGGAGAGAGGTTTGATTGTTTGATCATCAAAGTATAGAACTAAAAAATAGGGAGATGCCTGATCTAATAGGAGGTTGCATATGAATTTGAGTTCATTGTGTTAATTTGTTGCCCACGCACTCGGGAGAGGGTTTTAGGAGATTTAACTAATATATATTAAAATAACTTGGAAGGGGGGTTTTAATTATCAGTGTTATAACCTACATAATTAGGAAATAGTTAATTGAAATAGGAATTAAGGGGAATCACATGAGATTTTACTATCCTACAAACTTGATTTATATAGTTTTAAAATCCAACATTCTTTTGATTTTGGTTTGATTAAGTTTACAACATTCACACTTAGTTTATAACCTTAATAAAATTAATACTAATAGTAAATTGGGCTTTAGGATAATTAGCAAATTATTGTTCATTGAGAATGATATTTGGTATACTATCGTGTATTACTATTGTGATATTGTACACTTGCAATGATTGTAACAAGTTTTTGGCACCGTTGTCAAAGAATGATGTACAATAATCTTAGAATCAATTAAATTTGGTTAAATCTTAATTCAAACAATTTTTTCTTTTTTTTTCCTTTATTGATCTTTTTGTTTTGCTTGTGGTGTTTCAAGTTTGTTGATAAATAGAGACTCAATTAAGTTAAACGATCTAAACTTTTCAAAGACACTAAGGCAAATTCAACTGAAAGTGAGAAGTCATATGTCTAATATGGCTGAAAGCAACAAATTAGTGGTTGGCAATGATGGTGAAGCACCACTTCAGGACTTTTCAAGCTTGTGTTGTATAATAACTACTACAAAATTATTAGAACACCAATCAATGCCAATAATTTTTAGCTGAAGCCATCCCTAATTACTATGGTCCAACAACAACAGTTTGGGGGTTTGGCAATAGAGGATCCGATGGCACACCTAAACTCTTTGATGGAGACTTGTGATTAAGATGAACAGTGTAATTGAGGATCAACTGAGGTTGAGGCTTTTCTCTTTTTCTATAAGGGATAAAGCACAAACATGCTGCAAATACTCTTATCAAGTAATATCATCGCTTGGGAAGAGATGGGTTAGAGTTTCTACAGAAGTATTTCACTCCAGCTAAAGTGCACTAACTTTGTGGTGAGATAAGCTCGTTCATGCAATCAGACTTTGAATTTCTTTATGAAGCTTGGAAGAGATTCAAGGATTTATTAAGAAGATGCCCCCAGCATGGTTATCTCTCATGGCTTCAAGTGCAAATGTTCTATAGTGGCTTAACACCACCAACTAGAGCCTTGGTAGATTCAGTAGCCGGAGGATCCTTGATGGAGAAGTGCACAACTGAGGCTACACAACTTATTGAAGATATGGTAGTGAACGCCTACGGGCATAACACAGAAAGAGGATTAGTAAAATGGGTTGGCATCCATGATGTTGATGAAATTACAGCCTTATAAGCTCAGATAGCCTCTATAACTCATCGATTGAATTTGTGGGATGAGAACTTGAAAATGGATAGTTTTAGCCGCACAGACTTAATCCATCATCGCCATAGCTGAAGCAAATAAAGTTCCTTTTATACCAGAGGGATCAATAGAGTAAATGAACATGATTAACCACTTCGACAACTAGCAAGGCCAACAACAATGAATTAGATTCCTATGTATTATCATATGGGAATCAAAAACCATGAGAATTTCTCTTATGCCAACAACAGAAATGTTCAACAATCTCTACTAGGTTTTGTTTCACAGCAAAACCTGCAAGAAAAGAAGCCGACATTGGAGGAAAAACTGGGCGAAATGATGAATATGCAGGCATGGTTCTTCAAAGAGTTGACTGGATGGATTGATAAGAATGATAGTAGGGTCTCGGGATGGGAAGTCCAAATGGGAAATGTAAATAGAACTATGAAAAGTCTTGAGAATCAATTGGTAGCCCAAGCATTCGTTAGTCAACAATGGGGGTCCTTTCCTAGTGACACTCAAGTAAATTCGGAGGAGAGCTGTAAAGCTATATTCACCATAAGTGGAAGGGAAATCTAGAGTCCACCCTTACCCTCTAGTCATTCTATGCCAGTTGACGAGTCTAACAATTCCAAGGGGTCGTTCTTATAGAGCCAATTGACGCAGTTCCCATATATGAGGAAAAAAAGAAAAACATATTACCTTGGATTACTATTCAAGGCAATAAACATCTTAAGCCTCCTCCGTTGCCCTTTCCACAACAATTCAATAAAAAGAAAATAGATGAGCAGTTTGCTAAATTTTTGGACATGTTTAAAAAGAGTCGCATCAACATTCCATTTGTAGAAGCACTACGCAAATGTCGAATTAAGCTAAATTCATGCAAGAATTCATGGCCAAGAAGCACAAGCTAGATGATCACGAGACAATGAGGCTCACAGAGGAATGTAGTGCCATACTTTAGAGGAGGCTGCCACAACAGTTCAAAGATCCTAGAAGTTTTACCATTCCTTATAATATGGGCACAACAATAGCTAAAAAGGCTATTTGTAACTTGGGGGCTAGTATAAATCTAATAGCACCTTCAGTGTACTGATGGTTGGGACTATCATAGATCAAGCCAGCTACTATTCGTCTTCAACTTGTAGACTACTCTATCACTTATCCAAAGGAGATCATTGAAGATGTCCATATTGAGGTAGATAAGTTTATTTTCCTAATGGACTTTGTGGTACTAGGCATAGAAAAAGATAATAAAGTACCAATGATTCTTGGGAGACCATTCTTAGCCACTGGTCAGGCCATTATAGATGTACAGAAAGGAGAGCTCACATTGAGAGTAAATGATGACCAAGTAGTCTTCAACATATATCGATCTTTGAAGCCGCCTATTGAAAAACATGAATGCAAGATAATCACTGTGGTGCAACCTAACACTAAGGTAGTGGTTGAAAAGTTCGACCCTCATGATGTTAAGGTGATAGATGTTGATTTCGATAAAGGAAAGTCAATACAAGCAGGCTCGAAGCATAACTATGTCTTCTAAAACCACTTATGAGCAGCTTGACCGACACAATAGTCAAATGAGTCTAAGCCTTACCATAAAATTATTTATAGTATTAGTACATCAATAAAAAGAAAAGTGGAATAATGTAACAACATCAGAAGTCTTTAACGTTATTTACATTAACATAGTCCAGCTCAACTTTACATTTTTCAAAACTTGTACATATTGATTTAAAATACCAAAGTAACCAAACGACAAAGCAACCTGCTGTAGACTATGCTAGAAAAGATCACACGATCACCACGCCTTCCCCCTTATTTACACCGGATGAACCTGAATTATTAAGAGTAGTGAGCTCGATATCCATGTGAGCCCAAATAGTAGAAAGAAGATATGTCTATCTAAATTTAGCATTCTACATTCAATGCAACAGGCGAAATCATAACATTCATATAAAAATGCAACAACGAAGAGCACGTGCAATCATCAACATATAAAAAATGGAACAACCTAATATGCCATGTTCCAAAGATCTAGTATCTAAACTCAACATCTTTCTTTCAATTTAAGGATCCTTTGGTGATACTGCCATTTTTGGAAAGACGTGACCATCGTCCAGGCCGTACCTATTGTATCATCGATGATTGTGGCCCACTGACCAGGTGGTATAGTCACCACCCATGAACCAATAGAATGTGTCATGCACCACTCTAATTATATCCATAGAGTGTACCAATGTAGCACTCTTATCTCAGGACTATTAAGATCTAATGTCTACACCTCGAAACCTGTCATCCTTAGGCCATGTCAGTACATCTGATGATCCTTCCATCAATCCTATCTTAGAAATATTACAATCTAATGTCTTCACCTCAAAACCTCTCATCCTTAGGCTAGGTCGACACATTTGAAGATCCATCGATCAATCCTAAATCAAATCTATCACGATCAAATGTCTGCACCACAGAACCTCTCATCCTTTAGCCAGGTCGACACATCTGAAGATTCGTACTCTTATCTTAGGACTATCACGATCCAATTTTCGCACCTTGGAACCTCTCATCTTGAGGCCAGGTTGGCATAACTAAAGATCCGTCGATCAGTCTAATTTCAATGCAAAATGCAATGCATGTAGCACTCAATTATGCAACAATAATAAGTAGAATAAAAGGTTGAGTAAATAAATCAAGTTACTACTCACGGACTCATTCGACTTTTGGCGTTCTTCTGGTCGCTAGTTGTGTCCCCAAATATTGAGCCAAATACCAAAAGTTTACATCTTTGACACGTGTCTCACTTTTGGTATACAATAACCTGCCTCTTCATGTTATACGACACTATATATATAATGTTTATATATATCATTATATATAACATTACATAATGCATAACAATACATTATATAACCTTATATATATATATATATATATATATATATATTGATCTATTAATTTTGCAATAGACCTATTGCATAAATGTAAATTTAACCCATCAGTTAATCTCCAAAAATTTTAATTTGGTGCCATTAAGTCCAAAGTTTCATCCTTGACATTTTTGTAACCTCAATTAAAATTTCATCACCAATACATGTACCTCTTATGTGTCAGCTTCTAATTACCATATAAATTCTTAGAGATTACGTAGGTACAAATAAATTATATATTTGTGTTCTACTTGATAATATGAACACAATATATATATATATATATATATATATATATATTGTGTAGTTTTACTATAAGTTAAAATACACTCTATTTTTAGGTCAAACTATACACTATTACTTTTACTAAAAGTTACACTAGAAAATTATAATTTAGAAAATTATATAAGTGTCATAGAATCATATATATTCATTCATAATTTATCAATTCATACATGAAAATACTTGTCGAATCTGTCAATTTAATGCCCAAGAATACGAGTCATTACAATTTTCTTCTCATAAAAGAAATTTTGACCTCAAAAATTTTTAATATGGTACAACACAAGCTCAAGAGGTGACACCCATGAACTCAGGGAACTGACTAAGCATAAAGTCCTCCAGTTTCCAAGTGTCCTACTCGGCATTGTGGACTTGCCAACGTATGCAAATCATTGGTATATCCTTGTTGCACAATTTCTTTATGGTTTGATCGATAGTAGCTACTGGTGCCCCATCAAATGTGCGGTCTTTCCGCAATCTAATGTCTCTCCAAATGATAACATGCAAGGGATCGAGTTAATACTTATGTAACATCAATACAAGGAAAACGTTATGTACCCCTGTCAGTTGAGGTGGCAATGCCAACTGGTATGCGGCAGGACCTACCCTCTCAAAGATCTTAAAAGGCCCAATAAACCTTGGGGCAAGCTTCCTTGTAATCCAAATCATGGCTGCCTTCTTCAGGGTGAAATTCTGAGAGGTACGTGGTCACTGATGACAAACTCAAGAACATTTCTATGATTATCAATATAACTTTTTTGTTTGTCATGAGCAACCTTCAAATTTTTATGAACTTGGTTCATTGGAGATCTAGTTGATGCGTTGTATACACACAAGATTCCTATGGAGTAGTCACATCATCCATTAGTGGAATACTAGCAGTAAACCAACATTATCAAGCAAGAATGGCCTAAGGCAAAGCATATAGAATAATCTTGGATTCATTTGGGGTTACTCTATCATAAGAGATGCACAAGAAAGGAGAAACTAAGCTAAAGGCCGAGATTGAGACACTGAGCCTTAAATAATCCATGTCCATGTTGAACTTACGACGTTAAACAAAGTGCTTAGTGGAGGCAACCCACTGCCTTCCCTTTTCTTCTTGTTTTTCTTTTATTTCTTTTTATTTTTTTTCATCGTATGCATTTTATTTCTTAGGAGGCATGCATTTTAATTTAAAAAAGACATCTAGTACCATGGTACAGTACCTTAATAACTAGGGGAGTCAATTGGGATAACTAGGTTACCGTAATGCATTATCACAGTAACCAGAACCTTTATTTCTGCATTTTGTACAATATCGCAATACACTACCATGGTAACCAACAAATATTTTGGGCATTACCGTGGTAATGGGTACAACAATTTAAAAATACAACACTGCTCGTATTACCATGGTAGTGAATGCAATACCGTAGTAATGCCATCATATTTAAAATGATTTTTTATTGTTTTCTCATTTTCGCGCACATTTTTTGGTTTGAAACTTCGAAATCTTCTGCTCTCACTTTGGTTTCTCTTGCATTTCTCGTTATCCTTGTACTATAATGTGAGTAGATTTATTTATTTCTTGTTATATCTTTCATGTTATGCTCTTTTTTAGTAGTTCTCCCTTGTTTGATGAATGGTACATTTTGATTTGAAGTATGGTGAGTTCATTCATGTTTCTAATTTTTCTAACATAAAATTTCATTAATTTTTTATTAGCTTTGCATTGCATCTTAATTTTTATGCAAAACTCGACTCCTTACCTCATTTTCAACTTATTAAGCATGTCTACTTCATATAATTATTTCATGTGCCTCATTTTGAGTGTATTGGGCTCTACTATTTTATGAAATTATCCAAGATATACTAGAATTGTTGCCTATATTTATTTTCACATGATTAGTATATTTTGTCTCCTAACACTTGATTGTAGGGCCCCTAGAATGAAACATGTGGCTTCCAAGGCAAAGAGAGCACAACCCTCAGCCCTAGAAGATCAACTCCGCTTCAAATTAGCAGAGGTCAAAGAAAAGTTTAAACATATATGGGATTTTAGGCATGTTATTCCTGAGCAAGGGATCATGATAGATGATGATGAGCGTCAACTGGGTATCTACTTAGTTGTGGCTTTGAGGCATTGGGAGTAGCTAATACGCTTGCCTGATGCACCTACAGTCTCCATTGTCCAAGAATTCGATGCCAAAGCCTATGAGCCTGAAGGTTCAAAGGTGTGGATGCGGGGCACGTGAGTCTCGTTTGATGCAGAGTCTATTAATAACCTTATGGCCTGCCCAGTAACATGCCTAATGACTTCTTTGAGTATCTACTCAAGAAGTTTGATCTAGAGGACGTCTTGAGGACCTTATGTATTGAGGGTGCTTCTTGGCAGTGCACCAACAACCAGCCAATTAGTCTATCCAAGAGTTCCTTCACCACTATCGCCAAGGTATGGCTTTACTTTGCTTGTGCTAACCTACTACCTGCCTTGGCAATTAATAGGGTGCCTGTGGAGAGAGTGGTTTTGGTTTATTGCATACTCCAAGGCATCTCAATTAATGTGGGCAAATTCATCTCCAGTTCCATCATACTCAGTATAGATAAGACTAATCTCGGTCTCCCGCATCTGATAGTCATTACTTTGCTATGCTAGTGGGTTGTTGTCACATGGCTTTCATGCAAGCCCACATTTTGAATTAAGGACCATATCTTGATAAAGATGCTCAGTACCACACCGATGAAGAAGAGGATTGTGGCTACACCTTCTACATCTACTCCACCTGAGCCTGTTATAGCTTCTACTTCTAGTGTACCCACCTTAGAGCACCACCAACACCTTTAGGGGATGGCCTACCTCATAGAGTTCCTCAGTGTAGCATTTCCTGATCTGGCTCAGACGAAGCCTCCTCCACTATTCATTGCCTGCTACATGCCAGGTAGCAGTGGAGCCCCAGAGCATCTTGATCATGATGGTGGTGACGACGATGTTACTGGCGGTGCAGATGACTTCGATCATATTATTGAGACCAAATTCTTTGGAGATGATGCATGAACTTTATATTTTATTTTTTCTCTTGGGATGTATATACTTTTGTTTGACTAATGTCTGAAGATTAACCCTGCTACTTGAACTTATTTTTAATAATGTCACCTCTTTTTATTGCTTGCATTATTAGTGGATTCCTAACTAATCATATTCGCTATCTTTTTGCTCTATGCATGTTTTCTGAGTGCAAGTATGTGTACGGGTGCCCATGCTTCAGTGTGCTCTCTTTTATTTGTGTGTGCGTCATGTTGAAGTATTGCTCTTGAGGACAAGGCATAGTTTAAGTTTGGAGGTGTGCATGGAAACAAATCTTCTTCAAATGAGGTTATTTTTATTTATTTTTATATATTAGGTGATACATTTCTTCTGAACTACATATTTATAGGCTTATCACATATTTATTATTGAAATTTTGTCATAACAAACAATGTTACTCTTGATCTAACTAATATCGCTTCAAGTTCTAAGTATAATGGGAAAGAAAAGCTGACAGTTGGTAATGTTAAACTTGTCTCCATAAATCATTGTGGATCATCTTCTATACGTAATAGGATTAATCCAATTTCTTCTATAAAATTGAATAACATTCTTCATGTGCCTAAAATCAAGAAGAATTTGCTAAGCATCTCAAAATTGATTTAAGACTTTTATTTAACAGTTGACTTCTTTGATGATGTTTGTGTCTTTAAGGACAAGAATACAGGGAAGTAGTTATTGCAAGATCTTCTCAAGGATGGCTTGTACATGCTTCATTTTAAAACTAAGCCACAAATCATTGACAATAGCTCAGTCACTGTTAGTAATTCCATCATTCCTTTACCTTACAATTCCTTTTTTTTTTGTTCAATCAACTATGTCTGATAATGATGTATCTCCAAAATGTGATGTTATAGCAAAACTGTGGCACTCACGATTAGGACATCCTTTTGTGTCTATTCTTAAACATCTCCTTAATAAAATGAATGTTGCTGTTTCATTTGATAGTTCCTTGGTGACTCATGCGAAATTGGTAAAATGCATCAATTACATTTTTCTTCTCACACTATAATAGCCACTAAATGTCTAGAAATCATTTACATTGATATTTGGGGGTCGTCACTAGTGTTATCAACATCTAGTCATCATTACTACAACATATTTGTTAATGTTTTTTCTCGTTTTTCTTGGTTGTTCCCCAATCAAACTCAAATCTGATGCACTATCTATATTTATCAACTTTAAGAAAGCTGTTGAGTTGGAATCTGACTATAGAATAAATGCCCTTCATATTGATATGGGGGAGAATTTAAAGCTTTCATTCCATTTCTACAAGCTAACGAAAATCAAGTCTATTTCTCATGTCCTTATACAAACTAGCAGAATGGTACATCATAAAGAAAATACTATCATTTTGTAGAAACTGGATTAACATTATTAGCTCATGCTCAGTTGCCTCTTTAATTTTGGATAACTACCTTTGAAACTACTATTATATTGATCAACTCACTTCCTTCTTCTGTATTAAAATTTGTTATCACCATTTGAAAAATTCTATCATAAACAACTTGATTATTCCTTTCTTCAAGCCTTTGAATGCAGTTGTAATATTCTACATCGATCCGCCTCTAGAGTAATGTATGGGCTAGATGTGTGTTTGGGGGTGTCCTATTATGCTGACGCATTTTGGGAGGCTCAGGTTCAAGTTTCGCCAACCCTACACCCAGTCAATGGTGGCTAAGGTGGGGGCAATATCGTCACAATGGGCCTAGGTTGTTACAAATGGTATCAAAGCGATTTTGTGTGTAATGGAGGTGTGAGTCTTGAGGACAAGACTACTCCCAAGGGGGGTGGATTGTAATATCCCACATCGGTCCGACTCTATATTGATGTCTGGGCTAAACGTGCATTCGGGGTGTCTCATTATGCCGACGCATTTTGGGAGGCTCAAGTTCAAGTCTCGCCAAGGACAAAACCCTGCACCCAGTTAGTAGTGGCTAAGGTGGGGACAATATCATCACGGTGGGCCCAGGTTGTTACAATAGTTGTTTTCTTTACCTTTGATATTATTCCAATCACAAGTTTGAATTTCATTCTTCCAAATTTGTTTTTCTGTGTTATAGCAAATCCCACAAAGGAAACTTGTGCCTTCATTCTTCTAGTAGAGTGTATATTTCTAGACATGTTCCTTTTAATGAGAATAAATTTCCTTATTAGAGTTTTTTCTAATAAAACTTTGCAACAAAAAATCTCTACCTCCCCTTCTATTTTTGCATTGCTACCAATTTCTCCTGTATTCTCATCACAACCTCATAAGGTTCATGTGGCTTTTATCAAAGCCTTTCTCAACCTCAATTATTTCTTGACTCCCATCAATCCTTTCAATTTCAATCTCAGTTTTCTAATTTAGTGAATAATTCCCCTTCTATTTTACCTGTCTCTTTGCCTTGCCATCCTATGCAAACCCATGCCAAAAGTGGCATTTTCAAACCAAAACTGTTCAATGCCATTTCTTCACCTAGTGTTGATCTTGAACCTACTTCAGTAAAGGAGACGATTGCAAACTCAAAGTGGTTTACTACTATGCAAGAAGAGTATAATGCTCTGATTCAAACTAAAACTGATAACATCAATACCTAAGACTGATAACATCAATATTATTGGGTGTAAATGGGGTTTTTTGAACCAAGTTCAATTCAGGTGGTACTATGAGTTGATATAAGGCTAGATTGGTAGCAAAGGGATTTCATTAAACACCTTGGGACGGACTATTTTGATAGATATAGTCTTGTGATTAAGGCCTCCACTATCAAAGTTTTTTTTTCTCTCTTGCTGTGTCACAAGGTTTGGATATCCAACAAGTTGATATTAACAGTGTTTTCCTCTATGGTGATCTTGAGGACGAGGTGTATATGCATTAGCCTAAAGGTTTCATTAACAAATGAAATCCATATTGTTGTGTCAACTTCATAAGGCCTTGACTGGCTTAAAAAAGGTTCCTTGTGCTTAGTAGAACAAGCTAAAATCTATTTTGCTTAGCTGGGATTTTGTGAACTCCAAATCTGATATATCTTTGTTTATTAGAAAATCTACCAGTTCATATACTCTAATTCTCATCTATGTATATGACATTCTCATAACTAGAAACAACCCATCAGATGTGTAGAACGTTGTTATGCAACTTGATGCTACATTTGCTCTCAAAGCATTAGGATCTATTAATTATTTCATGGGTTTTGAAGGCTATAGAACTCCTAGTTTGCGTTCAACACAATCCAAATATATTTCAGACATTGTAATCAAAACTAATATGAAGGATTGAGAAACTATGTGTCACTCATGTTAGTTGTGGTCTTAAGTTGTCTATTGAAGGAAAACCACTTAGTCTTGTATAGAAGTGTCATTCGTATGCTTCAATATCTCACTAATAAAAGACTTGACATCTATTTTATTGTGAACAAGCTTAATTAGTTCCTCTCTTCACCAACTGTGGATCACTAGATAGCATGTAAATGAGTATTGAGATACTTTGAAGGGTACTAGAACTTTTTGTTTATTCTTTCAACCTTTACAGATTCATTACATTTGGAAGCCTTTAGTGATGCTAACTGGCATGTTTAGTTGATGATCAAAAATCAATAGGTGGTCTGTGTGTGTTTTGGGAGGAAACATGATTACTTCGGGATCGAAGAACTAGTCAGTTGTTGCTTGAACTAGCCTAGAAGCTGAGTATAAGGCCCTTATTGCCACTTCTGCAGAGCTTATTTGCTTTAGCCCTTTCTTATAAAACTCGGTGTTTCCATCCCTTTCCTAGTGCAAGAATCTTGTGTTTCATTCTCATACCAAACACATTAAAATTGATGTTCACCTTGTTAGAGATTGCATTGTTGCTGGTCCTTTGGATTTGCAATATATCTCTACAACAGATCAGATTGTGGTTGTCTTCACTAAGCCATTACCAACTGCTCCCTTTTACACTTCATATCCAAACTCAACATCTCACATTCTCCCATGTTTTGTTTGAGGGAGTATGTAACAGTATTAGATGATTCATGACAACATTAAGTAAACCAAGTATATAGATATATATATCAATGGTTGTGATTTACTTAGTTGATTATTACCATTAGCTTAGATTAAAATAAGGAAATTTATAAATAATCTATATAGTTCATGAAACAAAAATCAAGAACCATTTTGATTCAATTGGCTCAACTTTTCAGAGAGAGTTTAACAACCTCTTCTAAATCTCTTCGTTTGTTCTCTTTCTCTGTCTCTGTTCTTTCCTCTTTCTCTTTCTCTTCTTCATTTAATCATTGAATCTTTTCACTTGTCACAACTAATCATCTTCTTTTTCTATGAATAAAGATTGTTGTTGTTCAATTCTTTTCTATTTACAAGATAAACTAGCCAAGTGTCTAACATATTAACTGTGGATTGGAGGTTCAATGGAGGAACCTTTCAGCAACGTCATTTAGTCTTTAGGTTTAGGAAATGACCTTAGGAAAAAACTTGGATGTTGCCAAGGATGGCACAGTAGATCATGAATAAAAAGCCTATAGGACATAGGTTAGGACAAAAATGTATGAAATAAAACTCTTATTTGGTTAGGACACAAGATTGGGAGAATCATGTATCTCTAGTTTCTATACAGTATGAGACATGTAGGAATTCGATGGTATGAAGGAATCCTAGACTCAAAGATTGATGAGCCATGATTGGTGAATGGTCGCTGACTTTGGAAGATCTTGTTTCCCTATGCTTAGATGGTTTGAGATGATTAAGTATAATGGAGCTTCAGAGGCCTTAGTTGTCGAAACATTTGCGAAATCATTTGCGTGTAGTAAAATCCCTAAGTGAAAACCTATGTCATCGAGCAACAGTGGTATGGGACACCTGAATTCGGAGGCATGGGTAGAAGTTTAGGAATTTATCTATACTAGTGTGAAATATATGCTTAGTTGAATGATTGTTGCATGTTTGCTATTATTAGTGTTTTAATTGTTATCATGTGAGTCCAAAATCTTGTACCCAAAAACATATGAGGATTTGAAAAACCTCAATCAAAATTTTGAAGAATGAACTTTGGCCACTTGAACAGGTTGAGAACCTAGAGACATGAATCTAAAGTCATGATAACATGAATTATTTGTAAACAAAAGACAATTGTTATGGTGATAAAAATAGTGATACAAATTTACAACTGGACATAGTGGGAATAACTATTAGCACAAGTCAAGAGAAGCATTTTGTATCCCGATTTTAAGAAAAATAAGTCTGCGTGCATCCAAAATTGATTTGAAATAAGTAATAGAGTTAATATTCTTCGTTTGTATTGAGAATTTCACTTTCTTTCTTTAATATTGCCGCATTAAGTTATTGGATGCTAAAATGACTTTTGACATATAGATAACAACAAGAACCAAAAGAAACGCGATGAGAGAAGAAAACATTGATGAGCTTGGTCAAAGGGACCAGAGGGCACATGTGGTGGTAGTAGCAGTAGCAGCAGCTCCAGTAGGAGCGATTTTATCACCAGAGATGATGGCAGAGATCACCGGACAAGTAGTAGAGCAAGTTATGAAGGCTTTACTTCAGGCACAAAACCTACCTCCAATCCAACTCTCAGCCACCACCACAATCCCAGCCTCAAGCTCATCAGGCTCTATTGCCAAATGGTCCAGTAGTACCAAATTAACTTATCCTTGAGGATAAAGAGTAGAGAAACCTATAATTGAGTTTCAGAAATTGCATTTGAGTACCTTTGACAACAAATCAGATCATATGGCAATTGATGTGTAGTTTTCAGAGATGAATAAACATGTGAACCCTTTGGGAGCAACTGACCCTAGGAGGAGGCACTAGAACTACATTAGTTTGTGGGACTCACCTTCATTGGTGGAAAATGATCATGAATGACCCAAACACAAATATATCCACGGTGACCTGAGAACAATTCAAGACATTATTTTATGGTAACTTCTTCTCTATGGCAATTACGAAGCAGCTTCAATCAAAGTTCATCCAACTATCTCATAAGACTGTGATAGTGGCTGACTATGAGCAAAAGCCCACTGAATTGTCTAAGTTTGCTCTAGAACTAGTGAAGGATGAGTAGCCTAAGGCGAATAAATTTGTTAAAGGACTAAGAGTGGAAATAAGGAAGATTATAATTCCACGAAAACTAACCATTCTTAAGGAAATAATGGTTAGAAGACAACTGATAAAATAAGACCTTAACTAGGAATAGATCTTGAAGAACAAGAATACGCACCATAAGGGGCAGGGTAGAATCAAAATTGAGACCATAATTAATCTCAAATATGTGCAATGGAAGATGTCCAAACAGGACAAGTACTAGCCATGGAAGGTACATTTTTGTTATTTAAATATACTATGAGAGTGTTGTTTGATTTTGGTACTATATGTTGTTTATTTTTGCAAACTTAGTGGATAGATTATAATTAGTATGTATTCCATTACAAACACAATTGATATAGAAACACCTATAAGAACTACTATTGTTTCTAAAAAGAATTGCAATTGTGAATTAAGTTTTGGAGACAAGATACTACAAGAAACCTTTGTGTCTTACCATTTCAAGAGTATGATGTGATATTGGGCATGGGTTAGATGACCCACCATTAGGCTCAGATCTATTGTGAGAAGTGGAGAGTCACACTAACTATACCCTCATGAGATATTGTTAAAGTTTATGGTGATGTCCAGAAAGTCCTAGGAAACCTTATGGTGGTAATGTTATGCATCATAACTCATAGCCAAGACTTCAACTAGCTTGTTATTGAAAGCTCTACTGAAGCATAGATCGAGATTCAAGATATTCTTGTAATAAGGGATTACCAAGAAGTTTGTCAAGATGATTTACCAGGACTGCCACTATAGCGGGAGGTAGAGTTCATGATTGAAGTATACCTTGGAACTAATCCAATTTTCATTCCACCATATCGAATGACACCTATTGTAAGAAGGACGGATCGATAAGGTTATGTATTGAATGTCGAAGGCTAAATTAATCAATGGTGAAGAACAATATCCATTGCCTAGAATTGATGACCTTTTCAAACAGTTGAGAGGAACCACACACGTCTCCAAGATTGATTTGAGATCAGTTTTCATTAGTTGCGAATTTGGGAGGTAGATATCTCGAAGTTGGCATTTAGGACATGGATTTTGAGTTTACTGTAACGCCATTTGGGTTGATTAATGCACTAACAACATTCATGGATCTAATGAAGAGAGTTTTTAGACCCTATTTGGATAGATTTGTGGCAGTTTTTGTGGATAACATCTTGGTTTATGCTAAGTCTAAGGAAGAACACATGGAACATTTGAAAATTGCATAAGAGACTCTTAGAGACCACCAATTATATGCTAAGTTCAACAAGTGTGAATTTTGGATGAAGATGGTCAAGTTCTTAAGCCATGTTGTCTTTATAGATGGAATATCAATATATTAAGAAAAGGTTGAAGCAGTCAGAATTGGAAGCAACCCAAGTTAGTTATGAAAATAAGAAGTTTCCTGAGATTGGTTGGGTATTATAGACGATTTATCTAAGGTTTCTCCAAGTTAGTTGGACCTATGACTAAGCTAACTAGGAAATGGTTCACGTTTGTTTAGGATGACCACGTTTGCTTAGGATGACCAATGTGAGATTGAATTCCAAGAACTAAAGAAGAAGTTGACTACAACACCAATATTGACTACCCCAACACATGGAATTGGCTTTGAATAATGACCTGGGTGCAATATTAATGCAAGAAGGAAAAGTGGTTACATATGTCTCACGACAATTTAAGACTCGTGAATATAATTAACAAACTCATGAGCTGGAACTTGTAGCAATATCTTTTGCTTTGAAGATTTGGAGATACTATCTATTTAGTGAAAGGTTCAAATTATACTCAAACCATAAAAGTGTGAGGCAATATACACTTAGAAGGCATTGAACCTTATTAGGCAATGATGATGAAAGGAATTCTTGAAGGACTATGACTTCCAGTTGCATTACCATCCAAGGAAGGCTAATGTAGTAGTTGATGCCCTCGATAGGAAGTTTAGTAAAATAGAAGAAGAAAAAGCTCAGATGTATCAACTAATTGATAGTTATAACCTGGGTGTAATGATTGAGGCAGAACAAATGATTCTCTATGCGATAACATGTCAACAAGATTTGTTGAAGCAAGTTAGAGATGAGTAGAAGTTGGATAGATGACTAATAGGTCTCATGAAGGGAATCAAACAAGGCAAGCACAGTGATTTTAGGATCGATGCTAATGGTGTGCTAAGATTAGGAGATAGAGTGTGTGTGCCAGAGAGCGAGAATACCAAAAAGATAATATTGGATGAAGCACACCAAAAAAATATACATTGCATCCAAGACGGGATAAAATGTACTAGAATGTTTAAAAGACTTACTGGTGGACGGTAATGAAGAGAAATGTAGCCAAGTATGTCTCTAAGTGTCTAACATGCCAACAAGTGAAGGTCAAGCATAGAAAATCCATAGGCTTACTATGACCCCTCCCAATACTTAAATAGAAGTGGGACAACATCGTGATGGACTTTGTAAGTGAGTTACCAGGAACCAAAAGGGAGAAGACATATTGTGGGTGATAGTTGATTGACTCACAAAAGTAGCACATTTCCTACCAATTCGATCCACAAATCCAATTAGTAAGCTAGGTAAACTCTATATAAAAGAGATTGTGAGACTTCATGGTGTACCAAAGACCATTGTCCAAATAAAGATGCAAGATTTACATCTCAATTCTGGTATAGCTTAAAAAGAGAATTAGGTATTGAATTAACCATAAACCCAACACTCCACCTTAAAACTGATGGACAATCGGAGAGAGTAACTTAGATTTTAAAAGATATGTTGAGAGCATGCAAACTTGATTTCTCGGGAAATTGGAGTGAGTATCCACATTTAGTAGAGTTTGCTTATAGTAATAATTATCAGACAACCATTCAAATGACCCCATATGAAGTACTTTATGGTAGGCCTTGCAAATCCCCATTATGGTAGGCAGAGCTTGAAGATCATATACCACTAGCCCAGACTTGGTTGAAAAATGAATAATCAAGTCAAACTGATTCAAAAGAGATTAATCACGACCCAAAGTCGGCAAAAGAGCTACACAGACAAGTGAATAAGACCTCTAGAGTTCCATGAAGGTGACAGAGTATTTTTGAGTGATTAGTCCGTAGAAGGGTATTTGGCAATTTGAACAAAAAGGTAAATTATCACGAAGGTTTATTGGACCATTTGAAATCCCACAACAAATGAGAGATTGCACATATGAGTTGGATCTGCCTAACAGGATGTTCTTGATACACAATGTATTTCATGTAATGATGTTATGCAAGTACAAGTCAGATTCCTCCCATGTTATACATTGGGAGGATATAGAAGTACTTGATTATGTCATATAGGAGGAAGCTGCTATGAACATATTGGGATGCAAGACAAACTTAAGGACCAAGGATATTCTATTGGTCAAAGTCTTGTGGAGATATCATAGAATTGAAGAGGCAACCTAGAAACTAGAGTGCGACATGCAGACCAAATACTCAGATCTCTTCACAATGAAAACTTGAAGGAGATCAATTCTACACACGTGGAACACAGGTGCATGTTTTCAAATTTCAAGGACTGAATTTCTTTTAAAGGGGGTAAATTGTGATACCCTAAAAATTTTAGAATATTTTTATTTAATAAAAAATTATAAAAATATTATTTAGTTTAAAACAAATGAATAAATAAGGGATATTATTTATTTATTCATGAATAATAACGAGTACAAGGTTGAAATTTAATTTCTAGAGCAAAAAATAAATAAATTAAATTAAATTAAATTTCAAACCTAAACTCAAGAGCTCTAGATATGAAGTAAAATGTTTAAGTCATAGAGAAAAACTCAGTAGCTTAGTTGGTTAAAACAATATTTTCACTGTGACAATAAATTAAGAAAAAAAATTTTAAAGAATATTATAATATTCATATTGAATAATAAAAAAATTATGAGTTAATTAAAAAAATTATAACAAAATGATTTAATAACAAGGATAATAATAATAATAACAACAACAACAACAGTAATAATTATAGCAATCATCTATTGTTATCGTTTATAGTGGCATGTAGAAATAAACATAGATATGTAACATTTAAATCTTAAATATGATTTGTAACTAAATCTAAAACTTTCTGTTACACTACTTCAATCACATAAATTGTGGAGTAAATTCTTTCTTGGTGGTGTGCATTGCTATGGAAAATATTTTCTACCTAATCTTTCAAATAAATAATTTAATGGGATAAATTCCTTCATGATGATGTGCATTGCTAAGGAAAGATCTCATACCTAATCTTGCAAAATTAACATGCAAACCCAAACCTTAAAAGCAGTGATCCCTTGCTCAATACAATAACACTGCCTCTATTCATCATTCTTGCACTCCTTCAAACTAAATTTGAAAGTGGCTCTCCAAAATCAATATACATGTGCAGCACGTTGAACCACTAAGAAAGAACCCAAGAAACCAAGATATTTTTCCTCTTCTCTTTTCCTTTTTAATGTTAACAGGGATTCCTTTCTATAGCTAAAACATCCAAAACTAGGCATTTAGGTATTTTACTGCATATAAGCATGGCTACAAGTGTGCAACCATGTAACATTGAGTGACATACTTACAGCAAGCATGGGAATGATGAAGAATAGTGTGAAAAAAATATAAGAATAAATCCTTCAAGGTATGGCCTTGATTATGGGGCGAAATGAGTATGAAAATGCCTAAAAATAGGGTTTTTATGTACCTTAGTATTAAAAAAATTAGGGCTGAAAGTTACAGTCCTTATACAAAGGTTAAAACACTTAAAACCTATTAGGAGATTATTTAGAATTAAGGATAAATAATTAGAAATTGAAACATCAACATATGGCCTTATATATGACACAATATGAGTCTAAAAAACCTTTAGAAGGGGACATTTTCAATATGCCCTTTATGAATAACTTAATATACCCTTTTGAGTGATAAGGAATGCCTAATATATGCTTAAAACATCTTAATGAACATAGTCTAAGTGTTAATGTGGGTCCCAAATAGTTAGTCATGTGAAGTGTCCCGGGCCCACTACGTATCAATATTGTCCTTACCTTAGCCACCACTGACTGGATGTAGGGTTTTATCCTTGGCGAGACTCGAACTTGAGTCTCCCAAAAATGTTTGGCACAATGAGACACCTTCGAATGCACATTTAGCCCAAGAATCTCCCTAGAGTCGGACCGATGTGGGATATTACAATCTACTTCCCTTAGGAGCAATCTCGTCCTCGAGATTTACACCTCCAGCACACACATAGTGATTTGATACCATTTGTAACAACCCAAGCCCACTACGTATCGATATTGTCCCCACGTTAGCCACCACTGACCGGGTGTAGGGTTTTATCCTTGGCGAGACTCGAACTTGAGTCTCCCAAAAGCGCTCAGCACAATAAGACACCTTTGAATGCACATTTAGCTTAGGATTCCCCCTAAAGTTAGACCGATGTGGGATATTACAATCCACCCTTCTTGGGAGCAATCTCGTCCTTGATATTCACACCTTCGGTACACACAAAGCGGCTTTGATACCATTTGTAGCAATCCAGGCCCACTACATACCAATATTGTCCCGACCTTAGCCACCACTGACTAAGTGTAGTGTTTTGTCCTTGGCGAGACTCAAACTTGAGTCTCCTAAAAGTGCTCGATACAATAAGACACCCTTGAATACACATTTAGCCCAAGAATTCCCCTAAAGTCGGACCGATGTGAGATATTACATGAAGTGACAAAATCAGGCCCATCGGAATAGGGCATGGCATGGTTTTAGTACAATAGGTGCATGATAACTATGATTATGCATTAGGAAACTCAAACTCATACGAAACAAGTCTTAAGAAATCATAGACAGTGTATGTTCAAAATTGGAACAAAAATCATAAAGAACTCTAAGTCATTTGGATACAAACAATTGAGCAGGTAGTCATTGGAACATTTTATTATATCCTTAAACGACAAAGAATAAATAAGACCAAAGAAGATTTAAGAATACTTAAGTATGAGACAAGACATAGAACCTAACATTGGAACTTGACAAGTTAACTTTAGAGGATCAGTGTCAAATTACGAATCTTGAGGAACCCTAAATGCGAGTATAGGTAAAAATAACTTCTAACTCTCTCTTGTATTATAATTATTGGAGCTCTAATATGAATAAGTTCAGTTTTATTGAATCCTGTAAATAGATTCATATTAGTATACGTTTGCTTCCATATTGGTTTGCGTGTTTGAGTAATTGTATGACTAAAAGTATGTTAGGGTTTAAAAATCATGTATTATGTCATGCTATAAATGATGAAAGTCTTTTGATCATCTATTTATTGATATAATCCACGCGTGTGTTCGATTATTATATTTTTAGTATGCCTTCAACTAAACAAAGATAATTAAGAAATGAAACACATACTAACATAAAGTATTGTATTTGATCATCATGGGTATTGTCATTATTGAGTAGGCTTAGCATGGTGCGTCTGTATTTGACCACCACCGTTAGTTACATAGCATACTATATATACTGTAGGCATATTGCATATGTTTTTGCATGGGTTTAGTAGTAGACATCGCATATTTGATTATAAATAGGCGCATGAGCTTTTATTTAAGAATTACATGCTTATTCATTAATGTTAAGAATTTCAATATTGTTTATATACATCTTTACTTGTGCTATAATGTTCAAGAGAGGTTTTAAATTGTTTGTGTAGGCTCGGGTCAGTTGGAGATGTGTATACACAAGGTAGAAGGTTAAAAAAGTCAGAAATGCATGTATTCCACTTATTACTATGGTAGAGAAAGCAGTAATTTGGTAATCAAAATGAAGAAATGAAAGAAATCGTGCAAATTCATTACCGAGACACACTGCTGTTGTAACCAAAATAGAAGCCACTACAGAGATTTGTTACCGCAGCAAGCAGAGGAAGAATATAAAGCACAAAAGCATTACCGGGGTAGCCTACCATGGTAGTGCGATTTTTGATAATTTTCATGAAGTTTTGAATTTTTAAGTGGCCGAGACTACCATGATGTGTTATTACAGTAGTGCAATTAAAAACATGTTTTTAAGGTTTGCAACTCGAATTTAAAGTGAACTCGAGTATAAATAGAAAAGAGAAAAAGAGTTGAGAGGCTAAACATTTGATGAAGAGCAAAGAGACAGAATAGAAAACGGAGTAAGGTGCAGATAAAAAAGTCACATGTCTTGTATGATTTCTTATAGGTTTAATTCAATGTTTTGTGTCACAAACTTAATGTTTGGCTAAAAAGCTTTAATTTAGGATGTAATTCAATTGTAGGAACTTTTGATTTGGTATTTGAATTAATATATTTCTAAGTTTTATATTATGTTTTGTGTAACTAATGTTTTTGGTCTACTGGTCATAGATAGGATGATTCTAGATTGTTAGACTAACTAGGAAGAGAGGTTTAATGATTGGATAATCAAAACATAAAACTAGAAATATCAATTGAATTGAGAGATCTTTGATCTTATAAGAGGATGCAAGTAAAAATACAGTTTACAGCATTGGTCTATTCTTCAATACGCCCAGAAGAGGGTATTAAGGAATATACTAATAAATATTAGAATACACTTGGGATAGGGTTTTAAAAACAAGTGTTATAACCTATAGAAATAAGAAATAGATAATTAAAGTAGGAGTTAAAGGGCATCGTATGAGATTTACAATTATTAAGGTTAATCATTTTTGTCTTAATCTCAACTCTAAAACAATGAATTGTTTGCATCGTTTAATGCTTTGTAGTTTTTACATATTTGTGTTTTAATTTTTATGATGCATGAGATGTGCTAGGTAAGATCTACTGGGCTCCTTTGAGTTCACTTATTTCTTTCTATTCTTTTTAGGTACATACTAAACTGAGTGACCTACTAAATCCTGGTGGAGTCTTTTAATCTAGTTCAAGTTGGCTATGGGGCCAATATTCATGTTTTCAGTTTATTTGTTAGTTATTTCAATTCAATATTAATGTAACGACATGTGTCAAACATATATATGGTCTTGTTTCTTGTTCATTATATGAGAACCAATGCATGACATTTGTTTAACATTTTATTTATTACATCATTATTATGGTCATTTGGTACACACTAAGATTATTGTTTGTGAGGTTGTAATGACGTGGTATGCTCGACCTTTGGTTAACCTCGTGATTATTATTTAATGCTTATTTATCTTCTCACATTTATTGTACTCGAAGACATTGTCGTAATTTTGTCCTATTGGGGTTAGGTGACTAGAGGTCGGGATGTTACAACTTAAACATGCTTAGAAAATGAGATATTCCATTATCTTGTTCTCTTTTGTCAATGATGGGTTGATAGATCAATGAGGTAAGTCTTGTAGGCTGAATCTAGGACTAAGAGAAATTTAATAATTAAGAGAAAAGGTTTTGTTTGATGATTTATAGGCTGAATCAGGTGCCATATTTGTTGCTATTACAACTTTTATTAATTGGAAAAGTGTACAATTAATGACCCATGTTTCCATTTTATTTACGTTTTCAAAGAGAGTATAATCCAAGCCAAAGTATCTATGGCTAATAATGATTATCAAGTGTGCTCTTATACAAGTATATTACATTACACCCAATGAACCTTTAGATTTGTAGAAATCTCAAGGTAAAGTAGGTACATTACAAACAACCCATTCTAGCCAAGCGTAGTGCAGAGCAGTGTGTTGCATCGTGCAACTTTGTTCATTATGTCTCAATGCATCACCTTGCAATATATTATTATTTGCAATTCCCTTGATGCCCTGAAGATTTCAACATAAATCTTGATGCTTAATTCGATTGTTTCATGCTTAATTCGATTGTTCCATGCTTGAATTATTTTTTTGATGCTTAATCTAATTGATCGGTGTTATCGATTGTACTAATAATTTTTTTTATTGATAAGTGTTTGGTCAACTCTCGTGAAAACGTTAGCAATTACTTAATTTCCATATGCATCTCTAAATCATCCTTGATTATAAACTTGTGATGATCCAAAAACAGGCACCATGCGAAAGACAACAGGTAGAAAAGGACGTAGCTTTACATAAACCGGTGTATTATTACTATGTTTGTACTTCAACTCTCTTGTTAACCAATCGTTGTTACAGTTCATCGATGATTGACATAATGTGTTACTAAAAAGTTTTTATAACTATATGACTGTTGCAATTAATTTAAACTTTGTAATTATACTCATATGATGTAATTGTTATAATATCAAGTTATTTATCTTATATGATTGGTCTCTTATATATTTCACTGTTAGAATAATTTGATCCAAATGTTTTTAGATCTTATCTTTCAATCGGTTCTTGATAATAGCTTGGTTATATAAGTTAACTCATCGGTTTGTTGCAATATTTACCGATTGGTCTATATTTGGGGCAAAATGATAGAAGATAGTTATCAGAGTTTGACTTTCTTATAAATTGGTCGATGATATAACAGTATAAATGTTGTAATTAATTAAATATCTCCACCTATTAGAAGATTTTATAACAATGAAATTGTTGTAATTTATTTAATATTTATAATTACCTTAACGTGAAGTAACTGTTATAGTATCCAATTATTTACCTTACATTATCGAATAAACTTGTCATGGATCGATAAATTTTTTTAAATGGTTGATATGAGCAAAACATCTGGTTTAAATTTTCAGACTAGAAGATATGTAATTGAGGTTCCAAGACCCATTCTCTATAGTCTATTGCAAACATTTTTGTTACATATATATTTCAGGAGAATGTTCCATATCAAACATATATAGTCTGCACACTCATTTATAACTAAATACATTCAATCAAGAGCACTCGTTGGATTCAAATGCACATTAATTACAATAATTTTTATATCAGTTAATTAACACACAATTTGCTGATAAAAGAAAGTTACAAATTTTACAAAGGCTTAACACATCAGTTTTACAGCAAATGGTATGAAGAATTCCTCCTCCATAACAAATTTTTTTCTTTTTTTTTTTTTCTTTTTTAATAACAAAAAGCTGATAAATTAGCGGTTAGATGGCGGGCATTTGGGTGTACTGAAACTAAGCATTCATCCAAAAAGAGAGCGGAAGTACAAATGACATTGAAGATTTCAAAGATCCCCACTTTATGGGTATCATGTGTCTTTCGTTCACGGGCAACGCCTAGAGAGCTGTAAGGCTGTTAAGTTTGTAAGGAAGACTGAAAGACTAATCGAGAGCTTGAAAAAGCCTTCATAACGCGTAAAACAAAAGTTTCAATAAAGAAGGGAAATCATCAACATCAATCCTTTTTTCTCACGGCTACTCCTGCTAAGTGTGTGCATATGTATATATATATATGTATATATATATATATATATGGAACGCCTAAGACTCACTTGTCAGCCCAATAGTTGCAACCTGGCTGGCTGCCGGCCTCTCAATCTCTCTAAATTGGTTCAATCTCTACCTCTCTGCAACAATAAATAAAAAGACGAGTCTTCTCTCATTTTCAATCTCTGTTTAGTAGATGTGGTAGTACCAATGACAAGGCTGGTTCGCCTGCCAGGCCGCCCTATGTAACAGCATCTTCTGCAAACCTAATACCCCTCCTTATGACTTAGCCTGAATCATCACAACTAAGTCTACTAAGACCTACCCTATCCTGCCTTGTCTCTCTCTCCTCTCCTGTTTTCGCCATGAACTTGTATAAATAAGAGCAAAGCAGAGATTCCGAAAGCATCGCCTAGCGTCCGTGATGGGTCTGTGTCTTTCGTTAGTCTGTTCTCAGTATTTTTTAGCTTGTTGCGTCGATCAATCCTGTAGAGGGTCTTCGTTACCATCTTTTGCTTCCATGGTGATCTTGAAGTGTTGGTAGGTGTTTGTTGGGCAAGGTTGACTGAAAGGAGTTCATTCATAAGGGAAAAAGTGAAGCTGCCAGCATGATCTAGCTTAGGCTGGAATGATTCTAAGTCCCAACTTTTGCTAGGTCATGCTTGACAGCCTCATTTATTCCCTACTTATGGATATTCTTCTTCTATTCATGCTTGCAGAGCATACTCACGAAGGGATGAAGTTTTTAGAAGAGAACTAAAGCTATCTCCAATGTAGCATGTGATGTGGAATTTGGCGCTGGTTGGTTTCCAACGCACTGCCTGATTACTACGCCATAAAAGCCTGTTGATTTTTACTTCTTGGTTTTTTTCTCTTTTCTCACTCTTTTTGGTTGTTTGCTGTCCAATTTTTATATTGTATCTCACCCTACTTTGGTGTGTTATTTGTTGTTGCTATTTCCTGACATTTTAATGTTTTTGTTAATTTTTATATATATGTAATATTCGATGTTTAATCATACGTATAGTTAGCTTGTTAGCTTGCTTGAGGTTCCTAGCAGCGCTTGCTGTTCTTAGGGGCCAGGGCACCTTCAACGCCCGCTCAATGAGTGCTGAGCTGGCGCTCATTGAGCGTCGAAGGTGCCAAATCACCTTAAAAAAAGGCTTTAAGGGCCATGTAACAATAAAAATAGGATAGGACAAAAAATTGTTATAATTCGGTGTTTAAGACTACATAAAATTAGACAAAAAATTATTCGAATTCACTTATTTATTTTATGTTGGTAGAATAATTTAAATCTACCATTTTTTGTGGAATTGAATTATTCTATTTAAAAAAAAAAAAAATTTAATTTATTTTTAAAAAATTATTATATTCTATTTTATCTCATATTATTTTATTTCATCCTGTGCACCAAATAGATCTTAACGGTATTGAACTCTCGGTAAAGACTGAGGGTGTTTCACCAAGCGCTCAATACCTTTTGCTGTAGTAATTTTTTTTATTATTTTTTTAATATACTGTTGACTCAATGCTGAGCCGGCATTGAAGCCGCTCAAGCGTTGAGGATGTCCTTATTAGACGTAGGTCTAACTCCATTCTTCTTTTGTTGATATGCATGGTCAAATTTCTTGGAACGTAAGCATATGTAGTTACCAACTATGTTTCTTCCGCTTATGTTTCAGGTGGGAGTGTCATGCTCTCGTAAAAGGACCTGCACCTGGTAAAGTATACATCATCAAGCAGCGGAATTAGTTGAGATCTCGTCGCTGTGATTGCTCTTTGAAATCTCTAACGGAGAAGAAATTCAGATTTGATGTCCTGAAAGGAGAGAGTAAAATCGAATGTGTTTCTGTAGTGTTCTCAAGTTTTATGTCCTTGTTCCCATGTTTTCGTTGATAAATTTAATAAAATTACTTTGTCCAGAGAGCTGTGACGTGTATCAAGGACCATACTAATTTCAAGCTAAAGTACAAATTTATCTGTTGAACTATGACTGGCTACTATAAACTTGTGAACGTAATAAATACGCTCGTCAAATATTGTGGCTGTCTAATACTGTTTTATACTGTTTTTGATAATGATTCCAATGAACGTTCGCCGGCATTTTTTTCTTCTCAACAATGATGATATGCACTGCTTACTTGCTGCAGTGGTTGATTATTTCTTTCGACTATGCATATTGAGTAGCTTAACTTGTACTTTTCAAAGCCCACGACTTGATTTCTCCGCCAGTCTGGTCCTAAAAGAAAATTTCTGTTAGAGGTTTTTCGTCTTCGAATTTTATTTATCTATATTTCAATGTCATCTGTTTTTTAATGTCAAATTAAGTTTGTATTATTATGCACGCGAGAAAAATATTTTGTTGTTTTGAAGGTATATATTATGACTATAATTTAATATTACAACAACTTTTGTTTTAAACGATTTTAACATATGGATTGCATGCAAGAATTCTTTTTATATATGGAATATATTTCGATTGTCTAAAAGATTGGTTCTAAGTAAATTATACTGATAGAAGGGCGCCTCAAATTTGATATACTAATTTTTGTTGCAAGCATGTTATTTTATAGGGAGCGAAGTAACATTTCCGTCACGATTTAACAGAGAAATTCCGAAATCACTGCAAAATTTGAATCTTTCCTAGTGACCGACCTATAAGTTGAAAGGCGTGAGTAATGCTCAATATAAAAAATACTGAAGTACGTCTAGGAGTATGTGACGCGGTGTTTCTCCTCTAGTATTGAGAAGGAAGAAGGGGGCTTGCTACTAATCAAACCTATCCAGTAAGCAAAGGTGAATTACTTAGCTAATTTAATTACATATATATGGGTTATTGTCCTAGAAGAAAATGAAAACAAATATTTTTAAGGGGGTTTAGTTTTAATGCATTTGTTGATTGCGTAAAACTTGATATTGGAAGGTTTACGACATGATAAAAAGAAAAAAGAACACAACACAAAAAAAAAAAAAAAAAGGAAAGATAGAAATATAGTAGTGTCAGATTTCTTATCTGGTATTAGTCTCCCAAAGTATTTTCCCATGCAAGAATTTAATCAAATAAAAGAAATAAGAGCTTGCTTACCAAAAAAGTAATTGTATGTGAACCCAACTTTTTAACATTCTCCGCGTAAGTTGGTAGCTGTGAGAGAGAAGTAGCTAGCAAGTCAACTGCAAATCATAGCTAATTAGCCCAACATATCAGCATAAAACATGATAAATTTAATATTAAATTAACAAACTAACGAAGAGGAACCTAACGTTGGAGTACTCGTCTTGTATATATCTTATTATTTTGTAGACTAGCTTATTCTAGGAAAAAGGAATAAAGAAAAAATGAGGGAAGTATGTATACTTATGCATGATGATTTGGTGATGAGGGAGGCAAAGCTGTTTTCTTGATCTTGTGCTCCCATATTAGCAGGTTAAGCTGCAGCATGATCTGATCTTCCCCCTTCCATGCAGGATAGCTGAGATCATGCTGGCAGCTTAGCTGCTACTGAAGCACAGTTGCATTTATATACAGGAGAAGACATAAATAACATAAAGAAATGAAGCTCTAAATTCAATCAGAACAATGAGCAATATGTCTTTCACAACTACTAGCTAGTTAATGCTAATCTTTCTTCTCTTTGATACCAATATGGGAGGGGATAGTGGGTCATTTATAGAGAAGAAGGGGGGCTACGATTAATCAGTTACTGATTTCCTCATTAATCTAAACAAATTATTATTCTGCATTAGTGATTTGGTGACTATTCTAAAAAAGTGAAAATGATTTGTAATAAAGAAATAATCAAACTATGGTCCCTAGTGAAATTATGGAATACAATCATGCCCAAACCACCACCACCACCTTAATTGGAGACATGTCCTAAGCTCAGGATAATCAATTTTTTAATTAATTATATAGCTATACAAAGAGCTTAAATTAATAACCTAATTATATTAGGTGGGACTCTATAATTCACACAACCCCCCTTCTCCCCCCCACCACCCCACCCAAAATAATAATAATAATAATAATTTTTAAACTAAGCATGATCGATCATGCATGCACTTGGACAAAAGAAATATAAAAGAAAAAAGAAAAAAGTGAGAAAGAGAGATTAAGTGGTGATGAAGCATGAATATGATTAGGGGACCATTTTGCAGTAGCATGACTTAATCTTGTTCCATAATCCTCACTCACCATAAACAAGAAACAAAAAACATCTTTAGTTAATCACACGAAATCACGCCTTTCCGCCTTCATGATTGGTTTACTCATTTCATTAACTATATGCATCTTTGATTATTTTTAATTTTTTAAAAATATTTCTCTTTATCATCAACATTCACGCGCATGAGATTTTTCTTTTGATGGTGATCTTCAATTCCTTTTGTTTGATCTTTATTAACTTGCTCTTCATGGACACCTATTGGTGCTGCAATATATATATATATATACACACACAACAGGAGAATAGTGATTAAAAAGGAATACCCATGATTTGGCTAGACATTTGGAAGATTTGTCTATAAAGTGATCCTCTCTCTCTCTCTCTCTCTCTCTCTCTCTCTCTCTCTATATATATATATATATATATATATATATATATATATATATGTTTACTTGAAGGAATTAGGAAAACACAAGTAGTATATGTTTACGTGACGCTGATGAAGTATAGCTAAGTATGTAGAGGGAATCGGGAATATATTAGGGTCACCACATAGCCATGATTCCATGAAGTAGAAGAATTATATTGTACAAAAAAGTTGGTTTGAAATTTTCAGAAATGGGGATATTCTTAAAACCACAAATACCTTTGCTTTAGCATTAATGTGATTTTATTTTGTTCTCTGAAAAGCTAGTTAAAGGAATATTTCTCGTAACCAACATCTTTTTCTCCCCCTCTTTTTTTTTTTTAATTTTTCTAATTTATTTACAAAGCCGAATGGAATATGATCCTTGACAATCTAGAAAAATATGTTCTTAATTAATTGTAGGACGTTAGAGTGCCTTTGTCCATGAATTATTGGAGAATGATTTGAAGTCATAGAAGCAGACTAATTAATCAATTTGTTTGACAAATTAAATTGGTAACAAATGGTTTTTACACTCAAATACACCTATTAATTTTCTATTAAAAGATGTGGTTCATAAAATTGTAGTAAAGCAATTTCTGGCAGTCCACATGTTTATTACTTGGGCAACGCTATTTAAATTCCTTTATATATTATTTTCACGAATGTGGATATAAACGTAAAATCGTTTATATCACTGCTAATTCAATTTTATGTCTTTCAACACTTGCTTGCATTTGGATAAAGAAAAAGGTATTTTCGGTATATAATAAATGGAAAGGAATATGCTCTGTTATATAATAATTTCAAATGGGTCTATTCCCCCGCAAAGGTGTTATCTTATCCTGTACTCTATACATAAATCGTGCATCAATCACGCCGACAACTTTCACCAACAAAAAAGTACAAAATAAATTTGCTCATATGTGTCACGGCATAATTTGATATCCATAATTACCATTTTGTTAAAAGCAGCTACAAAAAATGACGTTGCATAGTTTGAAGCCATTTTTGGTTATATGTGAACCCAAAACCTTCTGATCCAATGGTTTTAGGATACGAGGATTCAAATTTTTGTAGTGCACAACCTAAGAATATCTTTAATGATTATATCATTCAAAAAGTTTAATATTTATGTCCTATCAGCAACTTATTAAATTTCATCTATTAGACTATTTTTTTCTGCTGGTTCACAGTTTATTAGCTTATATTATATGAGACATACGGCCACATTAACTTATTATTTAAATTATTTATAATAAATAATATATATTTTTTCATATAATTTAAACTGTTAGACTTAAATAAAAATTATATGTGTATTACATAAATTTCTGCAAAGTTGTATTATTTATCGTTATAACTTATTTAGTCAAAGTAAATTGTTTATTTATTCGTAAAATATCACATTTTTTATTTATTTTAAACAAATATTATCTCTATTTTTGAAAAACTATATAATATTTCATAAAAAAAATATTATTTATAAATAATTATGAAATATAATATTTGAAAATATTTAAATAATATTTCAATTTTTAAATATTAATTTTAAACTATACACGTAGTATTTATTTATATAAATTAACATTCATAATAAAAGAAATAATATTTAAATTTTAGATTTTGTGAAAATTTTAATTTTGTTTCTAAAATCGAGACATTTAATTTTTTTTTTCAAAATTTCAAAGAAATTTAAAACTATTAACTAAATATCACACGTAATAAAATATAACATTCAATAATTAATGTCATTACTTTACGAAACAATGACTAATGTAATACTCTTAAAACTCTATGTTTAATTAAATGAAATTCAAGATAAATTCAGTGAAATTGAGTGCAAAATGAAATCGGGTTCGTTTCGGGGCTAAATTTGACAGGTTTCCAAAAGTCTCATTTGGTGACCCTTAAGGACCCAAAATAACCTGAAATGAAGTAAAGTCACATGAACTAACTAATTGGACATATCCAAAAATTAGAATAATTGGTCAAGATTAGAATTTTCATTTGTCAAACATCCTTCAAGGGGTCCAAATTAGACAAAATTAACATTTAGGGTACTTCAAGGAATCAAAATTACCCGAAATGAAATAGGATGACATGAACTAACAAAATAAATAATATATCCAAAAATCAGGACAATTGGCCAAAATTTAGATTTTCATTTCATTGTACCTTCAGTGGGTTTTAAATAAAGAAAGTAAATGAAAATCAATTTGGCCAAACTATATATTGAAATTCTTAATTTCTTTTATATGATTCTAAAACTATAGGTTCTAAATTATAATTTCTTGTAAATAAGGAGATATTGATTTTTATTTGATTTTTGTGAACCCATGAAGTCATGGACACCCTAAGCATATGTAGTCACATGGGTAAAACACCATGATCATGTGTACCCTCACCCTACCGAGAGCTCCAGGGGATGTTTCCTTTATTTGAATTCACGTAAAATGATTCCATGTGCCATGTAAATGATTCAATATACCACACCTATGAGACGTCCCACTTAGTATAAAGAAACCATGAATGAATGATCTCATGTACACCGTGCAAAAACAGTCCACCTATGTGAGCGTGTGTGTGCACACATGTGAGCAACCCTAATTAGAAGTGTCTAAATGATGAACCAAGCTCACACCCCAATCCTAGCCGTTACTTAGTGTGAGGATTCAATGAGGAAAGTTGCCAAAATACACTAAGAATGAGACAAAAGTTCAAAGAAGGAATGTCGCGACCCCTTCTCTAAACCAAGGGTGGCCCAACTTGCATAGTGGCCCGATGAACTTACTCACCACGTCAAGTTTGCCCAACCACTGTTAAACCCTTTTCTAATCTCATACAACAAACGATATCAAAATAATTGGAATACTTAAAAGCAAAAACAAGCAACATACAAAGAAAAAATATTTCATTACATATCTGTCTTGTCCAAAATACAAAATTGATCATTTACACATTTACAAGGAATGACCAACCTCTAAATCAAAGACCAAAAAGGAAAGGGACAGGAGTCATTAGGGAGTTAGGCGATCACCACACCAATCCCTTTATCAGCCACTGAAGAACTTGAAATAGTGATAGAGTAGTAAGCCTAAAGTTAACGTGGCTTAGTGAGTAGAAAGATCAGCATGACTCCAAACAATGCACGTATGCATGATCAGCAGAAATAATGTAAAATTTGAGTGTATGACATAGTACAAAGTAGTTATAAATAATGCAACCATTATAAAAACATTTCAAATCCATGCCAGTAAAAACGTATCTAGGCTAGGGTTAACTTAACAAACCCAACCTATATGGTCATTGCTCAAGCGGGTCTTGAGTCAAGCGTACTGGCCACTTGAGTGGGTCGTGAGCTACGCATACTCATTGAATACCCTACCCCGACGCTCAGCCCTCGAGTGCCGTGACTCAAGCGAGTTCAGTAGCTAGGCGCATTGATCATATACCCTAACCCCTAACGCTCGGCCCTTGAATGCCGTGACTCAAGCGAGTTCTGTAGCTAGGCGCATTGATCATATGCCCTAACCCCTAACGCTTGGCCCTCGAGTCTATCACAATCACATCAAGTACCCTAACCCCGACGCTAGACCTTCGAGCCTATGGTTTCACTACCTGTGTACATCTACACATCTCAAAACCAATCAGATGTATCTAAATCTCGTAAAACCATTTAAACCATGTCATTTCACACAAGTTTTATGTAAGGAATACAAATCACAAATAACATGTAACACCCCAATTTTCGACCGGACCTCCGTTCACGTGTTACGTCATGTGTGGATCGTCGCTCGATGAAAATCAAGATGCTACTTGAAAATTTCGTTCTGTCAACTCTCTTTGTTCAAAATCAAATTCATAACCATTTGTTCTCAAGTCAATGTCTATAAAGTTATTCTGTGCAAGACAGAAAATCACAATAATTTTTTCGAATAAATCATATGCACTGCAGTGGAATACTTTTAAAAATATTCATCTAAACCAAAATCATTGCATAAGGAAAGCCATTGAAAATAAAAACAACCAAAGTAAAACCAATGTAATCATATTAAAATAATCCAGTAAAATACATAATATATAACTTTCAAATCACCTATCCTGGACAACCTCCCCGTGAGGTGTCCAATCAGAGTGCGAGTCTCCTGACGTAAGTCAACACACTCTACGTCCAGGTGTACATGAAAAATAAAGTGGGAGTGAGCTCGAAAGCTCAGTGGATCGATTCTACACATCACATGCATTATACAGACCCAATCCAAAACATTACAAACACTTTCAAACATTAGGCGTTTCAAACATTCATTTAATTTTGGTCGACGTCAAACCTGGAAGAGGATTGAGATGCCTTTCGGTATTCCCTGTGATCCAATCCAATCATAATCATAGAGGCCTCAGTTGGTACCATCTAAAATCAATCATATCTCAGTATCACAGTCCAAGCAAGGGTACTTATCTAGACTCGTACTGTCTCCCAAAGACTTCGAGCTGTCGTAGGCAGCTCAAGGTGGGAATACCTACGATCCGCCTTGCGGCTCGTCAATTGCACCAGTACGTGGATTTTTTTAATAAACCATCGTCTTATTTTAGTTTTACAAACAATTTTAAATCATACCAACCATCATATATATCATGAAAAATAAATCAAATAATGCAAACTATTCACATGAGTAAATAATGCATGATTTCCTATTAGAGCATGCTATAAATAAACAAGACACAAATTAAATAAATCATCCATCATCCAATCACGCCAAACGAGTTCAATAAATTTCCTAACAAAATTATAGTAATCCTAGAACTATTCAATCAAATGCTTTGAATCTTAAATCCATATAACATAGATGAGCAAGGAACTCACGCCCACCTGATTGTGCCGATCTTCGAGTTCCTTGCTTTTCTTTTAGATCCTCGATACGCTTAAATACATAAATTTGAAATTTAACACTTAGTAGAATTACTCTTAGGCTTAATTAATTTGTAAGATGATTATGGAGTGCAAACATTACCTCCAACTAATCTAGTATTATTCTAACATTTTATCTGTTCTAATTAAAATAGTTTATGAATCTTCTTAAATTCCTTAATTTGAAATTACAAATTTTAAAATTTACTTACAAGCCTTTTCGTAGCTTTTAGCTTCTAATGATTTCATCTCCGAAAGTCAAATAATTTATTAATATCATAATTAATATAATTACGAACAAAATAAGACTTCTATTAGTCCAATCTTTAATCTCATTCGTAATTGAAATTTCTAATCTTTTCCTACTAATAAAGTTTTGCCGAGATTATTGTTGAATGTTAATTCAAATAATTTTTTCATTCATTTAATTTCCTAAATTAAATTCATAGCTACTTATATACATGATCTTAATCTAAATACTTAAATTAAATACTTGAATAAATAGGTAGACATCCATTAATAATTTTTTTCCAACCTTAATATTTTGTTATTATAAGATGGGTAGCTTTATCAAACTCTATTGTCCTAATTAGTTCATATCAGTTGTTCATATTATACTGGATTTAAAACTTCATAATGTTTTGATAGACTACATTATAATTGCATTATCAACTAAATATAACAACTTAACATTAATTAAATTTTTTTCATGATGTTCTTACCTCTTTGTTTAATCAGCCAGCAGCTTCTTGATTCCCGTCTTCTTTGTCTTCTTCGTTCTACTAGCCCTCGGCAGCAGCAGAAGCAACATAAAAAATGTCCAGCAGCTGCAACGAGCCGACCATGCACACCTCTCCTCTGTTTTCTAGTCGTCTTCATGCATGACCTCTTCTTCTTCGTTTGCAGTAACAACAGAGCATTGTGGCTCTGTTTTTCTTTTTCCTTTGCTCATGCAGTGTATTCATCTTCTTCCTTCAGCAGCAGCAGCAGCTGCAAAACCAGCCGAGCTGGTTGTAATACCCTGAAAGTCTATGAGACGTCCACGTCGCTAGTGAACTGCGAAAGTTGAATAACAAACTCAATAAACGAGTCAAAACGGCCAAAAAGACCCAACAACCATGTAACATAAGCGTAAATAAGTGTAAGAATGAAACCAATCCGAGAAGCGCAAGAAATGACGAAGAAAAACACTGAATACCAGAAATTCCATTCTGGTGACCACGGTCATTGCATGAAAAACCCAGAAAACAAAGGTAAAAACATCATTCTGGTGACCGCGGTCCGCCATACACTGACCGAGGTCATCGCGAATAAAACCCAGAAAAGATCAGGAAAATGTCCACTGGTGACCGCGGTCCGTATCTGGGTGACCACGGTCATCATACAAAAAACCAAGAAAAGAAGATGCACAACGTTCTGTCGACCGCGGTAATCACACAGTGACCGCGGTCATTGCACAGTGACCGCGGTCATGCTACAGTGACCGCGGTCATTCGTCGTTTTTTATATAAACCAAAGGTGAGCAGAAAACCCTAGATCTGGTATTTTTCGTCGCAACTCACTGGTTTTCTTCTCTAGCTCTCATCTAACTTGTTTGCTTCATTTCTTGAGTGTTTTATTGAGTTCTAAGGGTGGTTTGAGCTCTTTCAAACCATTATCTACTGTCTTCAAGCTCAGATCTGTCGAGAACACCATCAACAAGGGTGGATTTGAGTTGAAGCAAGCTTGGAAAAGGCTTTGTGCTAAGGTAAATCTTGAAAACCCTTGAGATCTT